>JAOYNU010080496.1:26880-57142 GCA_026745395.1 Tympanopsis confertula | reverse complement strand
TGGTCTGCAGGGCAGTTTCTTCGATGTCGCTGCCTTTGGTGGCGCGCGCCGAGTTGATGTCGATGGACACCAGGGCTACGATGGTTATCGGGCAAGGTCGTTTCGCCCCAGTCCAGTCGTTCGTTATATGTCGCCGTCCAGCTCCACTGGTGATAATCTGGGTGCCAGACTTGAAAACCACGGGTCCCCTAGAGGCTGAGGCGATAAGCAAGGTACTAGATCCACGCAAGCTCCCGAAAGGATGAGCTCGTAAGTGACGTGACCTCACCAGATCCTTCTTTATTATTACTATTTTCTTTCCTTCTTTCTTCTTCTTCCTTTTTGCCCTCTCCGCCTTCGTATTCCGATTTGTATCTCAGGCCAAAAGCCAACAAAGAGCAAGGGGAGAGAAAATGAGACGGCACAGGGGGTCCGGTCCAGTGTCGTCGTCGATCGTCGGTGGATGTCGGATATCGAGAGTCACGCGGAGATGAAGCAGACCAACCGGGTACTTTAGGCGGTTGTAGAGGATGACAAGCAGGCAGCGAGCGCGGGCACGAGCGGTTTTCAGATCAGAGTGGTCGGGCTATTCAAGTGGATTTTTCTTGCATCGGCCAACCATTCTGTTGTTTGCTGAGTCGTGGAGCCCTGCACAGTGAGTGGTTGCTCCAAGTCAGGCGGTATACGGGATGGACCGGTTTACAGCCAATGGTAGGTAGAAATTTCACCCGGGCAAAAGCAGCCCCCCTTGTCAACCAGAAGAGGTGGCTATTCGGGCTGCTCCCTTTTTTTATTATTTTGTTTGGCTGGGTGGGTTGTCGGCTGGGCTGGACCGAGCTGGTTGCTTGGGTTGCTGCTGCTGCTGCTGCTGCTGCCCTTCTCCTACCTTTTTTCTTTCTCCCAACAGTATCCCGTCCTCGGGACTTCACCTAAAAGGGCGAGTGACTAGGAAAACAAGTACGATGATGATTGTGGTGGTGGTGGCGTTGACGGCGAGGCCTTGTGAGAGAGTGCCTGCCCCCCCCTTCAAAGAATGTGGAGAAGACGGGGCGTGCCGGCGTCGAGGCTATGATGGAAAGCGCTCCTTGGATCTATCTAATGGCGAGACAGATGCCGTGATGTGATGGAGGAGACGATTTGTAAAAGGGTTGTAGGTTCAGGATGTTTTTACTGTAGCCAAGACCTTGTCTTTTGGCCTGTCGTCTCGAGGGCGTCCTTGTTGTTTCCGGCATAGGCAGGCAGGCAAGAATCCGGCGTGAAACTATATTAAAGCGGGATGGGGTGTAGAGAAAAGAATGAAAAGGCAAGAGATTGTAGGAAGAAGGGAATTTTGGGGTTTTCCCAGAGCAGAAAAGGTTGGCAGGCCTGAGGGGGACCCTCCTGCGTTGCCTTATTTCCTCTTCAACTCCTGCTGTATCTAGTCCTGCGTCCTGCTGTAGAGTCACATATCGGGACTCATGGCAGGGGGATAGCTACCTTGCCGGAGCAGGCTTGGCGTCCCCATGGAACACCTAATTAAGCATGGGAATTATGTCTTCTGTGGGGTGGGCGGAGTGGCGGGGGGGGCGTGTGTTGTGTGCAGATGTGCCCCCCCACAACGAAGGCGTTCTCGTTCTCATTGTGTTGCTGTTCTGCTGTTCTGCTTGTTCCTCTGTGTTGGCTCGCAGGACGACAAGGGTTATTAGCCCCAAGTGTAGCTGACGAGTGATGCGCACAACAAATTCTTTGGTGCAAAGCGCACCCCTAGACAGAACACGGTCATCAAATGAGGGATAGTCCAAGTACAGACTCAGGTCAATGCCGGTCAGTCGGATAGTGGCTCGATAGTGGAGACGTATATCTCGACAGAAATCATATCGATTGCCAGGGGGGTGGGGGGGTTTTCGAAATATTAGATAGTCCGTGTTGCTTGCGTACTTAGTTATGTATGCGATTGTGACGACCCCGTCGGTTCTGCGGCTGGCCCCGACTCGAAAGTCGAGGTGGTTGGCTGGCCAAAGGGCAGCATAATATGCCACGACGCAATAGACAGCAAAATACATTCGCACATGCAGCAGAGCTACATTGCGGACCAGTCAGCTGTCCGTCTCTGGCTCCGTGATGGCGGGGCCGGTCCCGTGGGCTACTTGGGAACCTCTCCACATTGCGCGCAGGACGGGTTTCCCACCTTGGTCCCCCCTCGCCATGCAGATTTGCACCGACGAAAGATCGGTGAAGGCGGCAGCAGGGCAGCAGGGCCTCAAGACAGGAGGAGGATATGTACATATAGCTGGCAGGAAAGAGGTGGAGGCGGAGGAGGAGGAGGACAGGAAAAGAGTAGGAGAAGGAGGAGGAGAAGGGAGGTGATGGCGGTAGTGGTGGGGGTACAAGACGCGAACGGTGGAAAAAGGGTCTGTTCTGTGTACAGTATGCGTGCGTGCGCTTTTTTTTTTTTTTTTTTTTTTTTTCGAAGGCCCAATTCATGGCACCAAACGGTGAGGGTGCCAAAAGTTTGCCTCTTGACCCGCCCGTCGGGCCATGTTGTGTCGGATAAATCCAGTGCCTGGGAACCGGGACCGCCCTAGAAGTTTGAAAAGAATTTTCGAGGGCGCGAGACAGTCTTGGCCCCCCAGGCCCCGCGCCAGGCACCCAGTTGTTTGGCCGCTCGGTAACTGGCTTTGGTACTTGTATGCCATGATGCCATGGCCACCATGCACGCCCGCAGATGCACACGGACACACCTGACCAGCGCACCACAAAAAGTCCCCAGCAGGCAAAAGCAGAGTAGCCAAAGTGCTTGAGCGGTTCTGAGCCCCCGTGATGCTGACGGAACCGTAGTGACCGAAGGGGACCCAATGGTGTGTTTCTCTGTCTCTCACTCCTCGCGATATGACATGTCCCGCTGGATGTCTGTTCCTTACTTTTTTTTTCTTCTTTTTTTCTTTTTCTGCTGAATAGGGGGGAGGGAGTGCATGCCATGACGATACGACGCGAGCATGTTATGTGGGCAGATAACTTGGGCAGCACGCATGTAAGTAGGCACGTATCATCCAGTGCCGTGCATGTGCCGTGCCCTCAACGGGGGTATCGAATCGGGGCTCGTCCTTGGCAGCATTAACCAGCCTCCATGCTCTGCAGTGATGCCTCACCGCACCCGTGCCTGCCGCCATTTTGACGGCAAGCGGGGTCGAGCGAGGGATTGAAGAACAATGGCAGCAGATGCAAGCAAGTGACGTCTGGGCCGGGGTGCTGCAGCTGAAGTCGGTCAGTCAGTTGCTAAAAGTCAGTCAGCCAGCCAGCCAGCCAGTCAGTCAGACTGGGTTCGAGCCGATGTCCTACAGCTCCAAGGTTTGGCATGGCGGCTGGTTACTTCTTCGGCCAAGACCATTACTTTTCAGCAAGGCTGCGAGTGGCATCGACGGATTGGCCACGGAGAAATCTGGGATTCGGCCTCGACATGGTGGCTTGGGCGATGTAGTAGAAGGGGGAAATGATGTAACGTGAAGGGGAGAAGGGAGTGAGTATAGCGGACGACGACGGCATGATGAGAACGGCCCCGTTGAACTGACAATTGACTCGACTTGGGATGGATGGATGCCTTGTACGTACGTAACCGATCGAATCGAGGGGTGAAGAGGCGGGAGCTATCGAAGCCTTTCGTCCGTCAGCTTTTTCTTTCTTTTTTATTTTTTATTCTATTTTTTCCCAGGTGGGGGATTCGGAACCGACTTTGTGCAGGGAAGTTCTGAGGCATGTTTGCCGTGATTACTGCAAGTCGATGGATGGGTTTGAATGGGGATTTGGAGAAGAGGGAGGGTGGCATTGCAGGAGAAAAGAAGTCATAATTCATGCTGGCATGGTGCCATGCTGCCATTTCCATTTCGGGAGGAAGGCACGGGATTCCCTCCTTCCTATTCCGTGTTCCTCGGGATGACTAAAACCGACGCACGTCCCCAGATTTGACGTATACACATACATGTACACATGTACACATGTACACAGCTGAGGTACCGTGGTGGGTAGGCAAATTACGTGGACTCCCATCGCAGATTCTGCATAGCCATCAGGTAAGCTTGCTCGGATGAGACACCCCGACAGTTTATCCGTTTTATCGGCTGCAACAGGTGCAGTACCGTCGTTGCAGTTAATCTAGCTGCGCACCAATCATTCTCCGGAATGGATGCCGTCGCGGATCACGTCATGGAAAACTGATCATGTACACAAGTACAGATACTTGGTTGCACAAAGGCAGAATCGGCGATAATACGGAATGAATACATGGCAGTTGACGGATCGTGTAGCGGTCACGGTCACCGCCCAGTTGTTATCCACGCACATGTATACTTCTACTTGTTTACTCACCGTACAAATGAAAGGTTGCATGAACATGACGAGATTTCGGCCCATTGGGGGCATCAGCCTCTAAACTTATCACGACTTCTCTGTGGGGCTATCAGCACCCCGGCTTGTACGATAACATAGATAGATCGATAATGTGGATAGATGGGTAGATTATATCGGACTCGGATAAATGGATAACCCCGACAAGTTGATGTGATAAATTTGCTAGAGCAAAAAGGGGGCAAGGACGACAACGACAAACAGATACGACAGATGGCCGACCACGAGGTCAGACCGAGAACGAGCACACACGCACGCTCGTCGTGGTTAACAGGCGGGAGCTTTAAAATAGAACGGGCAAAAGAGAGACAGGAATGCACTCGCTCAGCTGTCATCATGATAACAAGACGGGCTTTGGCTTTGGCTTCACGCCTTTTATATCACTTTTATGGGCAGCTTGAGTGTTTTCTCCACATGCCATGCCATGTCATGCGAGCATCACGAGTCTTGAGTGCTTGCTTGTCATCACAGGGGTAGCGATTGGTGCCTTTCGTTATTCTCGTCTGCTTCTTCTCGTTTCTAATTTCTGCTTATCCGCACAGATCGGTTACGGGTTAAGCCAAGCCAGCGTCGCACTCACAACGTCACAGCCAACCACGGCCCGGATGATGGACCCGAGCCTCTCTGCCTGACCTCGGCAACAATCTCCATCTCAGGCGCACACAAGTTCATTTCGTCGCTTCACATGAAAAAAAGCAAGCCCATTCTACAGTGCGACAAGCCAAGGAAGGGATTCCACAGCCAAGCACCCCGCTTATTACAGAAAAAAAGAAAGGGAGAGGGGGCTTGCGACCCAATCTTTCAGTCTTTGCAGCGCCGGGCACAGACGTGGGTGACCGTGGGGCAGATTGGGGGGCGAGATGTTGATCTCCTGGCACGTCTGCGCCGCCAAGCATACGACGACGACGACTTGTCGACCTTGTCTTGTGCAAGAATGCCATCTTAAACGTGGTGATGATGATCTTCCTGGGCTGTCATGTATCTATCCCGCACCGCGCACGCACAGATACTATGGAGGAATAATCACTTGGCGTCACCGTCATCCGGTGGGTGGGTGCCTGCATCAGCCTGTGGTTGCGGGAACTAGTGCAAACCCAATTTGATATTCTTGCTCCTGGCTACGACCGTCTGCTTTGGGTGCCCTGCACTGCCAAGTAACATGGAGAAGAGACGATGCCCTTGAATTTCTGCCAGCCTTTCTTCTTCCTTCGTCCTATCTGAGACAGAAGCTTATCATGATACCACGTACATATAAGTGATCAGATATCGGCTGGGGTTTCGGTTCATTTTATCTTGTTTTTACATACATGCAGCAGCATGCGCGCTGAAACGAAACAAACAAGGCGTAGCACGCCATCATTTTTGACAAATATGACTGACTGCTGTACGTGATCGCCCCCCTCATACCCGGCTGCCCAGTCACGGGACAAGGATCGTGATGATCTTCCAGAAAGAGCGGGCCCCAGTTATTTATCCACATGTCCATCTTTCCATCTATCCATCATGCCTACGCCATCCATCCGAATCCGCCGTGAACGAGAACGAGAACGAGCGCCCGTTGCAGCGCTCAGGATCTCGCTCACAGGTCCATAAATGACGGGCAGGGGGGATCTGTCCTCGCGAGTGACGGTGGAGACGCACTAATGTAAATGAAAAGCCCAGGGTGTCGTTGATAACCGGTTCCTCCAGGACTCGGAATCGTGCATCCCCGCTTTTTCCTTGGCTCGCCACATCATCAATCAATTGGATTCTTCTTTTCTTTTTTGGCTGGTGCTTGTTCTGGCTTTTGGGTGTTTTATAGATGGCCGGAGCTGAACTGCTGCTGAGAAATCTCGCGTGATATCAAACGTGCCGAGTGGTCGTCACTCCCATCAAGGCGCCATCGTATCATGATGGCATCTTTACGTGCGCCATCCTCAAACCGGAACGGAACTGTGCCAGTCAGCCATCAGTCATGCCGGCCATGTGCCACCATGGCGAAATACTGCGTTGCGCTGCGCCGTGCCGGTCCTCCTCAGTTCTTCCTCCTCGGTTATGACTATCTATCTGCTCACTCATGCTGTGTCACGGCAGGCAGGCCGTTTGAGTACTCGCTGCTCATCCAAGTTCGGATCTGTATCGTGCTCCGCGCCTTGGCCGGCCGGCCTTAGGGCTGCTACTCTTTTGCCTGACACTGCAGCCAAGCCTTGCCACAGCAGAGTATGTGGTGCCTTTTCGACAATGCTGTGTGCCAGCAATATGACAGGTGGATTCAACATTCGTGCGACATGCAGCACCGATCTTGGTGGTCACCAGTCAGTCAATCATCTCCGCAGACGTCCATAGCCGTCGTTTGCAGCAAGGCGCTCATGCATGCCATATGTGTGTATAACCCTGTACTACTGGTAGTTTTTTGACTTTTTGACTCTGGTTGTATATACCTATATATATAGATATAGATATAGATAGATATAGATATAGATATATATAAATATCCACACAACACATATATACACGTCCAATCTCTCCAAAGCCCACTTTTATAATAAAACCAGCGCATCCCTCCAAACGAACCGGAGACCAGCCGCCAGGAGACAGTTTCATTGCGACCCTGTCCGCGTTACGTGGGACCGTCGAATTCTCCTCCATCTCATCTCTTGCTGCGCCTCCAATGCAGCCACCTGACCCACCCATCTAACCAGAGAACGAGAGCGAGAGAGAGAGAGAGAAGAGACTGGCCATTTCGATAAAATTGACATGTTACATTATAATCTTGGATATATCGTGACAGCCCATGGCGCAACGCTTGGCGTCCGGACGGACGGTGGAGCCGTCGGCCAGGACTGCACCCGCTTCCAAACCCGCTTCAGCTCCTGCGGCGGTCCGGCGACTGCGGCTGACGGGAGACCGCATCTATCGTATCCCCGAACGTGCGGCCAAAGCTCCTGCCGCCTTCCGCGACTCGCCTGCCGCGTGCCGTGCCGTCATCTGATGGCCCGCGCGAACTTGGCCTGGTCTTTGCGTTTGGTGCCCTGTTGAGTGAAGTCAATCATTCAAATATCAAATCAGTCAGTCAGATCAGTCAAATCGATCAAATCAATCAAATCAGTCAGTAAAACAGTCAAACTAGAATTACACACATCTTGCTTTCCACGTCCACCTATCGTTATCCGAATCTGATAATAAGAATGAATAAAGAAAGAACACGTGACACGTGATGATGAACATCTGCCTCGCATCATCCAACATGATATACGCAGCACAACACAGATATACCGACAGACACAGGCCAAGATGGTGGCCACGTCGCGCGCAAGCCGGGAAAACAAACCACCGATGGATCGGCCGACGATTCTCCGATGCCGGTGGGCAGATACCTTGTCATAGGCTTGTGACCAGAGAAACACAGTAATAATAATAACAAAGTAAAAAATAAAAAATAAAATCCAAAGCTAATCCCACGGATGCACATACCATCAGCCATCAGCCATCTCTGCTTGGGCTCTGGGCTGCAACGCAAACATGCGGACGGGGTACAGTTCTGCCGGGAACCCCTTTTGGAGTTCTGAGCGGACCACGCCAAGGCCTGCGTCCGTGAATATCCTCTCGAACTTGTCGTGGCCCCTAAGGTCTGGAGTTAGCCGGCAGTCTGTAGTATACATATATACACACACACACACATACCTGGTGACGCTACTGTCGGTGGCATCAAACTCGTCGTGGCCGCTCCTACACACGTTCTCCTTGAGGACAATGCACCCCCCAGGCTCGAGCGCCTTGGCGCAGTCGCGCAGAAACCGGGCCAGCTGCGCATCTGTGAGGTGGCCCGCGCAGTGCTGGATCCAGACGAGCCCGTACGTGACGTGTTGCTGGGGGCGCCAGTCCTCCATGCCGTGGTTCATGATGAGCCCAACGCCCGGCGCCCCCGGCAGTGCTGCCGTGAACTTGGCAACCGGCTCAATGAGGTCGACCTGGTCGGCCACTTGAGTGAGAAGGCCGAGAGTGACCCTGCCGATACTGGGGTTGTTTCGTCGTCGTCAGAGCCATCAACCAACCAACCAATCAATCGTCTTCCATCCTTGCACGGCACGATCCCGCGTTTTACTCACCCGGCGCCGCCCTCGAGCGCACGCTCGACCTTGGTGCGGCCGTTGCGCTGGCCCATGCCGAGCTTGGCAAGAAACGCCCTCGAGCCCTGGAGGTCGGTCCTGCTGATGTTGGGGGCAAACTTGGGGATGTCGCCGAGCATGCCGTTCTCGTCGGCAGCCACCGACTCCCAGTATCGCAGGCCGTCATCGCGGCTGATGAGCAGGTCCGGCTGCTCGTCAGAGGGGGGCTCCATGGTGGTAACCGGCCGACACGTTCTGATCACATTGTTGAAGGGAGGCCTGGTGTCAGACGACATGGATGCCAGGATTATAGATAGGCATACGAGCAAGCGAGGGATATCACCACATACATGCTCTTCTCTCGAAAGGAATAGGAGCAGCCGTGAGGGTCAACCAACAGTGACAAGCTTGGGCGACAACGAGAAATGCCTAGCTCATGTACCTACCCCTCTCAGTTATAACTTATAAACCAGTTTATCGGCGAAAAAAAAAGAGATGACGGTTGGATATCTGTCCAGATAACTGTTGATTTTCTCGCTGCTGGAGATTGTGGGTTGAAGAGTATCACGTGATGGGTGGCCTCTTCTTTTTCTCCAAACTTCTTTAAGGATTGTTTCTATGTTAACACATGCCACGCCTTCAGTACATGGATGATAACATGCTCGGGGGGCACTTCACATAATGCCAGACACGCATTGCCAAGGACCGTTTGCCCAGAGTGGATATAAAATCAGCAAGGCACCTCCCAATGCTATCAAAGACGTATTGACACAGACAAACAAATGTACATGGCCCATCTGCAAAATATCAAGAAAATGCCCGTCACATCATCATGCTGCCCACCACCTCGGCCAGTTCGTCAAAAAGAACCTCCTCAAACAGTGCCTCGCCCTGCGCCTCAACCCAGTGCCCCGCCTCGACGAGCCTTTCCTTCCACGCCTTCTTCTGCACCTGGCTCAGCTCGTTCCACTCGACGCCCTCGCGCTTGGCCCCGTCGCTCGTGCCGTCCGGGTGCACAACCTCGGCCTGAACAACGGGCACCTCGAGGCCGGGCTCCTCGGCCGACGAGACAACCTCGCTGTGCAGGACCACCTTGCGTTCCGGGGCGCCGGCAGCGGAGCCGTGGGCATTCGAGAGCAGCGACGCCCAAAAGTCGGCCGCGGGGCTGACGTTGGGGCCGCGGTGCCAGGACGCAGGGGCGAGCTTGCGGGCGTGGAGAATGGGCCTGCTGAAGCCGTACACCTCGAGAAACACCTGGCCTGCTATGGCCATCACCAGGACGAATATGGCCGCGACCGAGATGACCCCCCCCAGCATGGGGTTGCGGGATCTCATGGCGACCACGTAGCGCGGCGGGCGCGGTGGGCCGCCTGGTGTCCTCGCTGACCTGCCGTCCTGATGCCTTTTGAGCGGAATGTTGTACACCGACACGAGCCGGTCGAGAGTCGTGACGGCCAGTTTGACCGCCGCTGCCTGGGGCGGCCGGGCCGTGTCCTTCCCGAGCCCGGCGGCGTTCTGGACGGGCGGTGGCGGGGCCGAGAAGGCGACGGCCGTGATCTGGGCCGCGCTCGCCTTTTGTTTCGCTATCGTGCACAGCGGGTGGAACTCGGCCAGCAGCTCTATCGAGTGCGCGGAGCGGTGCTCCAGCGTGTACAGGGCGACGCTGGCGTCCTGCCCGGCCACTGCGACAAGAAACTGCGTGTCGCCGACGCGAGAAGGACCTGTCACGGGAGCCGGCTGTCCCGGATGCGAGGACGGCAGCATGACCGAGGGCGTCTGGGGGCCTGCCGGGGGCGGGGTGAGGTTGCAGACTGCCACACGCGCAGCCTTGTTGCGGCCGGGGATACGGACAGAGAGCGAGAGCCGGGCGCGCTCGCGGGCGCCCTCGGGAGCGCCCTCGTGAACGTGGGTGTGGCCGGGCAGCCTAAAGGCCTGCAGGACGATGCCTGCGTTCTTGGGCAGGTTGCCGGCAGCGAGGATGAAGGTGGAGCTGAGGTAGCGGATCGACCGGATGACGGGTCGCTGGGCGTCGTCGTCGTCAGGCACCGTGTAGACGAGGCGCGGTTCCAGAGGCTCCGCGTCCTCGCCCGTGGTCACGTTGATGACATAGAGCTCGTACCCGACGCAGTAAGCCACCTGGAACGCGTCCTCCCCCCTTCTGATCACGTCGACATCCTCCGCCTCCTTTTCCAGCCTCAGCACGCCACGCAGCCTGGGCGGGCCCTGGGCCTGGACCTCAAAGACGGCCAGCTGCGGCGCCTTGCCCAGGGCGGATGCGACCACGCCGATGGCGCCGGGCCCGCCGCCAGGGTCTGAAAGCCGCAGCAGGCGTTGGTATGCGTCCGGGTCGTCGACGCCCGTGTCCAAGAGTGCAGTGCGCGAAACCTCCTCGATGCCGTCCCTCGGGGTGGCGGCGCCCGCCGGGGCCCGGGATCCTGTCTGGCCAATCGAGAAGACGCGGAGGTGCTCGTTGCGGCCGCTCTCGCGGAGCTGCTGGGCCGACGAGTTGACGCCGGCGTACAGCAGCGTGGAGGTGCGGCCGCCGCCAGTGGTGCGTCGGTGGCCGACGGCGAGCGACGACACGCTGTCTTCGTCGCGGCTCAGATCGACCTCGCCGCTGAGGCGAAGCTGCTCGGGCGTCGACGTATCTATGATTGACTTCCCCAGCAGTCAGATTGCTGAGCGGGTGAGCAGCATTGAACGAGATCGGCTTCGCCACCCACTATCTTGTTGCCAACGCCGGTCCTTGTCGGTCCACCTCCTCCGCCCACGAAGAGTTTGCCCGAGTCAACGGGATCAAACTCGCACGCATAGATCGGGTAGTCCAGCGCCACAGCAGCCCATTGGAAAGGTTGCCGGACCATGATGGCGGCGGGATATCTGACACTTGGCACTCTGACTCCAGGAGTTTTGTGCCGCGCTGTTGAAGTAGGAGCGCCTCGAATGTTGTGACGTGGAAAGTGCGACATTTGGCTTGTTGGCCTTGCATCCAAAAAGGGAAATGGCCTGGCCCCGTTGATTGGTGGGCCGGGCGCGCGGTAAGGCGGCTAGCCAGTGCCAGACAGACGCCATGTCATGTGGCCCGTGCACACACAACACACAACCAGCACGAGAACAATCCAGAACACCACCTTGCTGACTGCTCTATCTATACATAGAACGACTTCTTTCTGGTCGGGCCGTCCCGTTCCTTGGTAGCTAGCTGGCTGGCTACATGTACGCGGGGGGAAGACGCGGCTGGGCTCTGCTGGAGGTCAGGTCAGGCATGGCTGCAGTCTGAACTGAACTGAACTGAATGAATTTGAACAACACATCCAAAACTGGACGTCAATGACAAGGTTCGTAGACCCTACATGTTGGTAGGGACGAATTATGCCAGTCTCCCTTCCCGCCCAGCAACCCTGTTCACGCATGGATAGCCTGCTGCACATGCGGGTATACCTTGACCATCTCGTCATAGAGATCCCGGTGCTGATTCATCAGGACTTCCGGGTCCCATGCCGACGCCACAAAGATTGTCTCGATTCCGCTCAAGATTGGTGTCGTGAATATCAAGGTCGTCTGGATTCCAATAAGGAAGACAAACCCCATGATCACCGAGGTGTACGACCCGCCCTGGTTGTACGAAGGCTCAGAGACGCGGAGCCATATATAGGCTACAAGAGCGCACATGTAGCCGATCGCGAGGGCTCCGTACGAGAGCACGGGCCCAACCAGACATTCCTAGGAACAAGTCAGTCATGGAGAGAGAGAGAGAGAGAGAGCGCCTCACATTAATCAGGGCATCAAACCCTCGATCCTTGATCATTTTCCAGGTATCCTTGGCTGATTTGATGTACGGCTTGCCGTAGAGGGCCACGTGCACAAAGGCATAGGTGTTGAACATCTGGAGCGCCCACTGCAGCACAGAGATGACACAACCCACAAGGCAGAAAAGGACGTATCCGATCATGTTGCCGTCGGCAGCGGCCCAGTTCATGGCTATATGCGTCGCTTGCTGGAGGAAATTGACGATTGCAACGAGCATGCTTCCCAGGCTGACGGAGCCGAAGCTGTACGTGACGGAGCGTTTGAACGCGCCACGCGTTGCGTTGTCCGGGAACGAGTTCTTGGCGTAGAACCACGAGCCATAGACACCGCACACCGTCGTGTGGATCGTGTTTTTGAGCCACTCCGACATCCAGTACATGGCGAAGAAGGCGAATACCGTGAGGCCGGTGGCCTTGGCGTGGCTGCAGCCCGACCTGCCGTCCGTGCACGTGCCCGAACTGCTGGGCTCCCACTTGACGTATATGGCCACGATGGTGATGGCAAACCAGACGCCCAGCGCGATGGCAACGACTCCGCCCAGAAAGCTCACGAGGAACACGTGCCCGTAGCCTTTCGCCACCTGCACCGAGGTTCGCAGCAGAAGCGCCGAGAACGGGATGCGGCGCCGACACGTCCAGAAGAAGACCACCAACGCAACACCAAACACGACAAAGACTATTCCTATGGCTCTGGACTGCCCCGGCAGAACGAGGTAAACGATTCCGGTGCCAAAAGTGAAGACGATGTTGACAATGCCAGTGACCCAGATGAGCGCTCTTGGAAACGAGCGGGCGAGCAACACGTATCCGTATCCGAAAAGCAACGCGACTGCAGCGCAGATGCTGAACAGTATGACGGTGTTTGTCGACAAGGTGAACGAAGTGCCGTCATCGATGCCGTTGCCGCTGGAGCTGGAGGATGCGTACGTCTGAAGCGCTATTCCGGAGAGGGCCGTGAAACCGAGGACGAAAAGGACAAACTTGCAACGCATAAATCAGCATCAAATATCATGTCGTCGACTCCCGAGGCCCGGTTAGATGGCCAGGATAGGAGAGTCAACCTACCAGCACGCCCGCCCAGACGTCGTTGTACTTTGGCCTCTGGATCTTGAAAGTGGTTTCGAAGGCCTCATACTTTGGGGGTGGGTCGACTGGCTGGCACAGCTGGCCAGCCGCTGCTACGGAATTGTGATAGTACGAGTCCGCCTCACCCATTGCAAGCCGATAGCGCTCTGGCGGATAGATTGGAAGGCAGATGAGGTGTTTTGCTGTTCGGAGGTGAAGGGGGAGAAAGATGGAACTGATTGGCATTGGCATTGGCTGGCATTGGCATAGGCATTGGCATGAGTGGGCACGGACTTCAATGACGACATATATATGTTATTTGTTGTGTTTTGTTTTATCAAGCTTGTGGAGGTGCAACCACCTCGGGCCCGTCTCATCCAGCATTCGCGCTCAACACGTAACATGTGGAGGCGGCCTGTATCTATGTATACCAAAAGATGGAGACGGCCAGTATGATCACAAAAAGGGACGCATGGATCGAGCAGAAAGAGACGAGAGAAAAAAGAGAATATCCAGTTCGAGACCGGATTCGAACCGATGGCCTTAAGATCTGCAATCTCACGCGCTACCACTGCGCTACTCGAACATTTTTATTGTCACTCTACACAAAAATTTCACTACATAGCAGCACCAGTTTGTCAATAAAGAAACGAGATAGACTTATCGCTCTCGCCTGATGATGAACAGTATATTACATGTACCCGCACAATCTGTTCCTGGCACATTATTATTCACAGTATTCAGCGCCTTTTCCTAAAGTTTTGTATCAATATGACTATAAAGTATCTGATCTGAGGTGAGATGAGACGAGGCAAGGCGCAGACGATACAACTTGACAAAGCCAATTTAATCCCAAACGTCTGTCTGTGCGTGCCCGTCACCATGGCCGGCCCTGCCGCGACCGCGCCGTATTGAAGAAACCAAGCCGATAAATCTCAAAGAACGCCCAAGAACACCACCCGATGAGTTCCCATTGTGCCACCATCCAAAGCCAGAACGATCCGTTGTGAGGATGCTGATCTTTTCAATGAAAAAAACAAATGGCAGAAAATTTCCAGACCCATGCCCCATTCTCGCCTTGATGTGTTCCCCCATTAGCCCATAAGTGTGTACAGCAATACAGCTATATAGCAAGAAAACTCGTCGCGTCATGTCATGGCACATTGCCGCCGCCGCCGCCTTCCGGATTGTCACCTTCTCGGATGGGGGTGACCTCCCATCGCGTCATGCTGTTCTGAACCCCGGCCCAGAGGTCACAAGGCAGAAAGTCCCCTGCTTCCTGCCGGAACGCTTGTCGCTGTTTCCAGTCGGCCTCGACGAGTCGGTCCACACTTTCGTGTGCCTTGCGCCAGATGCCCTGGATTTTTTCCTCGACAGTCCGACGGCGTTCGACCTCCAGCACGAGGCTGCCGTAGGCGGTGGCATAGGTCTGGTAAAACTCGTGCAGGCTGGACATCTCGGTGAGCTTGTCCGAAATCGCGTTCTGCTCAATGTTCCAGCGAGATATGAACTCTTGTTCGGCGTCAATGTAGCTGGCGAGGCGGGTCTCGACGTCTTCGAGCACTCTGTGGGCGGCCAACACTGCAGCATGTGATGCCCGCGTACGAGCCGCTTCAGCGCCCAAGAGGTCCGACACCTCCTCCATGATGGCGAGCCGCTCACGAATTTCAGAAACAACGTCTTCAACCTCGGCCGCGTCGGATACCACGACTCGCATCATCTCATCGCGTTCCTCCACGCTGTGGGGATCGAGGCTGGGATCTCGGTGGGACTCCTGCTCCGCAATCACCCCTGAGATGGAGACATCTCCGCCGCCACCACTGCTGCCGGCCACCTGCTTATCGCTGTCCTCGGCCGCCCTCCGGCGGGCAACGGCCGTACCACCGTCGGTAATACGGACAGCTGTGACGCACAGGTCAAAGTGGCGAGTGAGTGCCGTAAGCAGGCTGCCCATGTGTTGCGAATGCTCCGTGAGGGAGCCCAAAAGGTCCGGCATCGAATTATCGTCGACAGTGTGGGGCGGTGTCCCAGCCGACAAGGCTTTGCGGAGAGTGCGAATGTCGTTATCAAGTCTGAGCAGATCACCGTCAAAAGACTGCTGCGCGGCCTTTGAGACGAAACCTTGTCAGATATTATCATCATTCACCACAGCAAGCACGCAACCAACCTACCTGCAGGTCCGAGAGGCTCTTCTTCATGGTTTCTTGCAGGGCGCAGACCGCTTTCTGGTCTACAAATTCGAGCAGATTCCGTTTCTGGTTGTCATGGGGCCGTATGGCCTTTAGGACAGTGGTGCCTCGAAGCATGTCTGAGGCGGCCTGGAGTTTGGCGTTGGCAGTATCCATGGTGTGTATGAGTTTGGTGAATCGCCTGCGGCGTGATTCGTACGTCGCCCCGAGGGAACGACGCATGCGGTCAAGCAGGCCGACCTGGTCGACGATGACACGGCGGACGAAACCAGCCTGGGCCATGCGGATGGCGGCGTCCTCGTGCTCGGCTCTGGCGGAGGTGACGATCTCGGTCGCGCGGACAACTGCTGTCATTGCGGAGAGCGACTTTTTCGCAGAGAGAAGATGGTCGACAAGGGCCTCAACGAGGATAGGCGAAGGTGTCTGGGGTGGGTGGCCGTATCCCGAAGCATGAGCATGGTGGGGGGTCACGGACGCGACGGGGAGGATGCTGCGGCCGGTCGAGATGGATGAGGCTGCGCTCCGCGTAGAACCGGAGTGCGAGCGGCGCGATTGCGTGGTAGCCATACTCGTCGCCATGCTTTGGGGGGGGGACGCCTATGAGTCACTCGATCCGGACGATGGGTGGTGATGATGCGAGAAGGATAGGATAAGAGGGAGGGGAGGCGAAGCAGGTTCGAGAGAGGGATGGTTAGGGAGGAAAGCTGGTGGATGACGCTACATGATAGCTTCGGTGTAGGTTCGAGGGTAAGGTATCGGAGGAAAGCACAGGAAGAAGATTTGGAGGATGCTGGGATCGTTGATTGGCGTTGGCTCGAATCTAAAGGCCTGGCTCTGACGCTGTGAGGGACTTTGGCCTTGTCGTTGCCGGGGGCTTCGTCAAGGCTGCGGGTTGAGCGTTAATAACGTCGTCAAGTTACTTATCGGTCCTCTTATCTCTTATCGGATACCTCTGCGTAGCGCCCAACCAGCATGAGTCTAGCCGGGTGCCGGCAGCTGGAGACCACTTTATGTACGGAGTAACATGCATAAGTAACATAACATAGCATTCATTACTTGCCTGTGAAGGTCCGACTTTGATAATAATCATGACAATAATAAATAATAAACAAGTCCTACGACGACGTAACGTGACCATAGCTCTATGCCAGCTATCCTTGTACGGTATTAAAATAGAGTACCCCCAAAGTTCAACGGCAACTTGTCTCGGTTTTGATTACGCTGAAATAGGAGGCGATTACGTAAACATTCGTCGTAACTGTCGCCAACAGCCAACAAATCGGCGCTCGGAATCTGCTTCCCCCCGTCTCCTGACATGACGCTTTTACTGGGCAGAAACGGTGGCAAGGCAGTTACTGCCAGTCCCATCTCGATCGCGCAATATCTGACGAGTCTTTCTTCCTAATACAGGCGGGAGGCGCATGCCCGACCGCAACGTCGAGCAGAGCACGCCATATCCGAGTTATTTATGTTATGAATGTATGTATGTATCTGAGTATTCATCTACCTATGGGTTACTACTCTTTTCAAGGCCGCTATCATCGGTATCCCGAACCTTCCTTATCTTTCAATGAACCTATAATTACCTCTATTCTCCTCATATCGATGCTCGACGCCTGGCCATCCATCTTGTCTCAATGCAATTCCCAAGCATGGCTGCTCTGGGGTCGCCCCTTGGTTTCATCGAGACTGTGGATGGCGAACTCGAAGCCCTCGGACTCGTCAAGGTGGCCCCCGAACCAGCCACTCCGATATCGTCATCAGTTGATTCCCAGTCTGTGTCCCGAGATACCCGCCTCGCCAAGATGCTTGCCATCAGAGATCGTCCAACGCCACAGCCCACCAGTCTCTCCGTCCAGGAAGATGTAGTAGTCAAGGAGCCATCTGTTATAGAAAAGCTTCGAGACCGAGGTAGTGACTACTGCTACCGGCACCGGCCTGAAGCTCAAAATCTCCGTGCTGACGACGAAGCTAGGATGGCAGCCCTTCACCAGGTTGGTCTCTATAGTCCCATTCTAAACATATAAAAAGAAGAAGAAGAAGAAAAAATACCATAACGCCTTCCTCTCTTAAACTTTTGTCAGGACCTTGGCATTATCGACCCAACCGAGCGAGAATCCATCAGCCACATCTGGTCCATGTTTGGGGCCGCACCCGCTCGCCAGCGCTATCTGATACTTCGAGGCATCCTCACCCAGTGCTGCTTCCCCCAGCTCTCAGCCGTATCCCGAGAAGTGAACCAACACTTGCGTCTCGACTTCATTTCCGTCTTGCCGGTCGAGATATCAGAAAGGATCCTGGGCTATCTCGACACGGCATCGCTATGCCGGGCGTCCCGAGTGAGCAGGTGGTGGCGTGAGCTCGCCGACGCTGACAGGGTATGGCGTCGCATGTGCGTGCAGCATATCGACCGCAAGTGCACGAAATGCGGCTGGGGCCTTCCGTTGCTGGAGAGGAAGAGGCTTGGTCTGAAGGGACCACCCGTGAGAGGGGACAGAGCAAATCCTCAAAGCACATGGCCGTCGCTGCTGCCACCATCGCGCAAGCGGGTCATGGGCTCCAAGGATGACGAGCCCTCGTCAAAACGGCACTGCGTCTCGCCCCTGATTTCGACTGGGGCTGCCACCCCGCCAGCAGCAGCGGCACCGCGGTCCAGGCCCTGGAAGGACGTGTACAGAGACAGATGGAGAGTCGGCGTCAACTGGAAGCTCGGGAGATTCCGCGAGCAGACGCTCGTCGGCCATGGCGGCGGGATCACTGGCGCATGCTTCGAGGGCGACATTCTGGCCACGGCATCCAGAGACTCGACGGTAAAGATTTGGAACACAAAGACTGGCGAGGAACTGCGTACCCTCTCGGGGCATGCGGGGCCCGTGACGGCGCTCCAGTGCGACAATGGCAAGCTCATCAGCGGAAGCGAGGACGCCACCATCAAAATCTGGAATTGGCGCACCGGCGAATGCCTCAACACCCTGCAGGTTCACTCGAGGCCCGTCACGACCCTGCATTTTGGCGGCAAATATCTCGTGTCCGGCTCAGAGAACGGCATTGTCAAGCTCTGCAACTTTGAAACGAAACGGACGTTTAGTCTGCTGGCCCATGCCGGTGCCGTCACACATATACGAATCGATCTCGAGAGCAGGATCATCTTGACTTCGTGCGCCTCTGACGCGACGACGGGCGTCAAGATGGTAAGCGGGCCACTACATCCCTCCCTGGGTTTAAGAGAGAGAGAGAGAATCATAACTGATGGTGACGTTTCCGCAGTGGGACCTTGACACTCTACAGGAATGCAAACACATCTACGATCACCACGGCCATGTCCAGCAGTTTCTCGTCATGCCTGACGACTTTGAGCCTGATGAAGCAACAGCCCAGACTGTTCCGTGCCAAGGCTCGGGCTCGAACGGGGGCGCGCCGTCTCCGCAGGACGAGAGGGCATCGTACGGCGACCTCTTTACAACAGACGTGACGAGACCTCTCCCACCGCGATATCTCTTGACCACGTCAACGGACAACATCATGCGGCTCTGGGATACGGCCTCGGGCAACTGCCTACGAACCACGTGCGTCAACAATGCGGCGGGTGTGCTGGTTGGCGATACGCTGCGAGTGATAACGAGCAATGACAAATCAGCAGTCAAAGTCTGGGAGCCTTCGTCAGGGAAGGGCGAACGTGTCTTTGATGGGCCAGGGGACGCGATATCGACAATCGGACTCAGCGATGCCCGAATGGCAATCGGCACAGTTGACGGCGGGGTCATCTTGTGCGGCTTCGACCATGTTGAGGAGCGGCGGCTCAATGGCGAATGCGACGCCACGGCCTGATCACCCGATGGGTATCATTTAGAGGATAAACCATAGATAGCCTACTCTAGATCCAGATTGATTTTGAAGGATGCAACGAGTGAGCAGTGAGCACGTGATATCAGGATGCCTCCTCATGAAGTGAGCCTCGGCACCACTACACCATTACATGATGAAGATCCATCAGAATGGCTCTCTCTCATATGCTTTTCATTAGTTCTGCACTCTTGAGTTGCTAGACCGCAACTAGCCGTGGCTCTTTCGCACGCTTAGCTTAAGCTCCGAGCATTTACTTGCTGGATATTTCCCCAGGTTTCTTCCCACCCCGCAAAATCACATGCTATCACCAGAACGTTGCATGTCTTGGTGCTGCCCAGACGCGTGCTGGTATTTCGACAACGCCCAAGGGATGGTGTGCTGAGCTTGTTGACGCATGGCTCGTCCCAGACTGACGAGGCTATGCCCATCATGGCTTCTTTGTCGTATCTACCCGTATAAATCGATATAGAATAGATATTGAAAATTCTCGCTGCGCAATGTCTTCACGACGGTTCCGATAAGGCTCCTCCTCCTTCCTGGTTGAATAAAACGTCCATTCTTGCATGGCCTGATCCATCCAGCCACTAGGCTGGCGATCCCGTGGCATACAAAAGCACACCATCACATGGTCGATTCTATGGCCCTCGGTCCCTTTTTTTTGGCCGCCTATTGATCTGTGATAAATGGTCCATTATACCCCGGATTGGGACGAAAAGATGATGCAATGGAGGCACGCGGACCACTAGTTCTGGATAAGGGATATCCCAGAGAGACATGAGCTGCTCGAGGTTTATGTGCAAGAAACGGTTGTTCGCCACTGGGCTGAATTCTCGGATCGAAGCGCCGTCGGGCTGACTCGCCTTTGGCAGTTGACTTTATATATATATGTATATGTATATCTATATATAAATGTATGTCCTAGTTCCCGTCTTATATTCATGTCGACTCTCTTTCCAATCATTTTCATCTTGATTAATATCCCGAGCCGAGTTTTTTACGCATTTTCTTTCTCTTCTATAAATCCCCTTGCTCACCTCAGCCTTGTTGTTCCATCAGTCCCTCCCACTCATCCATCCAAGGGCATCGCACACAAGATACGCACATGGTTTAAACGACTCCCTTTCTGCATCTACATCCGTGCGCCAATCACCTCGGTGGCGCGGGCACTGCTCGAGTGACTGCATCGTGTGAGAATAGTCGACATGCCCCATAAACATGTCAACAGCAGCGGCAGGGCCTCTCCTCCTTCGGCCGCCACCAACCTGATTGCCGGAGGCGGCGCAGGCATGATGGAGGCCGTGGTGTGCCATCCCCTCGGTGAGGCTCACTCTTGTGCTGTCTGGCAGCCTGCAGGCCCTGAACTGACATGACGTTGTGGACTGCAAGACACGATAAAGGTGCGCATGCAACTGTCGCGCCGCGCGCGCCAGCCCGGAACGAAACCGAGAGGCTTCCTCCAGACCGGTTCCAGCATTGTTCGCAAGGAAACCCCAATGGCGTTGTACAAAGGACTCGGCGCCGTGCTCACGGGCATTGTGCCGAAAATGGCAATCCGATTCACAAGTTTTGAATCGTACAAGCAGATGCTTGCCAACAAGGAGACGGGCGCCGTCAGCGGACGGGCCACATTCCTAGGTATGGCCTCCGTTGCTAGCATGGCCGGCCCCGGCGCGAGTTTTGACAGGGAGCAGCGGGTCTCTGTGCGGGCGTGACCGAGGCTGTGGCCGTTGTGACTCCGATGGAAGTCATCAAGATTCGACTGCAGGCCCAGCACCACAGCATGGCCGACCCCCTCGACATCCCAAAGTACCGGAATGCGGCACACGCGTTATACACGGTTGTCCGCGAGGAAGGCGTCACAGCGCTCTATCGGGGCGTGACCCTGACAGCGCTGCGCCAGGGCAGCAACCAGGCAGTGAACTTCACCGCGTACGGATATCTCAAGGATGCGCTGCGCCGGCTTCAACCGGACCTTGACCCTGCCGCCCCCCTTCCGGGATGGCAAACCACCGGCATCGGGCTCATCAGCGGTGCCATGGGGCCTCTGAGCAACGCGCCCATCGACACAATAAAGACGAGGTTACAGAAGACGCCGGCCGAGCCAGGAACGAGTGCGTGGAGCAGAATCACGGCCATTTCAAAGGATATGATCAAGTACGTATATCTCGTCTGTCCTGGAATAAACAGTGATTATCTGTGCTAATATTCTTGAAAAATACACAGGCACGAAGGGTCTCACGCATTCTACAAGGGCATTACGCCCCGTATCATGCGTGTTGCGCCAGGACAGGCTGTTACGTTTACCGTGTATGAATTTCTCAAGGACAAACTTGAGAACAGATCCTTCTCGCTGAGCGGCGGTGAATATGAAGAGTAAAAATCGCGCCTGTCGAAGCCTCACTTGAATAATATCGAGCGTGGCGGAAATGTCACGAGTACCTAGATATTTGACACGAGGAGCGCCCTCTTGGTTATTTCTTCTTCTTCTTCTTCTTCTTTCTTTTCGTTGATACCGTTTCCACGTACTCTGAGCTGCATTTACCTGCCAGGCCTCTTTGGCCGGCTGAAGCCTTGCTTCGCGACCACTTGGGGGTGGAGCTCTTCCATGACAAGCTTCTCAGTGATCTCCGAAGGCTCCTCAACCTCAAACTTTTTGTCCACGGAGGCCCCCTCACGGCTTGCAGCCTCGAGTACCGCGCGCTTCATAAGCGGATAGAGCATACGGCTTTTGATGGCCTTTGTGCCTGCTGTGGAAGGATTCGTGTAAATGAAAATAAGCGGGTTGTACTCAGTCCCGTCGTGGGTGTGGTGGTATCGGAAGAACGTGAATCGTGGCTCGGTTGCCGAGATGGTCGGCGTTAACGCGGAGATGCTGGTAGGTGCGGACGAAGGTGGTGGGACGAGTTGAACGGTTTCGCTCGCAGCATCGACTTTCTGCGGTTGAAAAGCATCGTTCAGCGTTTGTTAATCGACAGGACAGGCAGCAGGTTGGCATGAGACGGGACCCACCAGCATCACCATACCGCTCCCTCCCTCGCGCCCAATCTCCTTGAACGCTGCCAGCGCATCCTCCGCCACAGGCATCGCAAACTGGCTGCTCAAGTGTATCTCCTTCATGGCGCTTCCATGGCCCGCCTCTGCCTCCGCTCTCTTGACGTCGCCCAGGCTCTTTTCCTCTTCCGTTAGGGGCGCATCAAGCTTCGCATGCGCGTCCATGCCCTTGAACCCTGCCGCCGTAAGCTCCCTGGCATCCGTCGCAAAGATGCTGTCACGGAAATGCTCCGTGCCCAGCTCACGCGTTAGCGCGAGTCGGGTGCTGGCGAATAGCATCTTCTGGCGCACAGGGGCTGCATCGGGCACGTATGTGGCGGCGACGAGGTACGGCACGGTTTCGTAGCGGCGAAGCAGTGCATACAAGGCGCGCTTGGGCTCGAGGAACGGGGCCAGGAGAGAGAGGTTGGACTCGAACGTGGATGATGGGCTGCCGGAGGAGAGGAGCTTGAAAGGCTTGAGAGCTTCGGATTCTATGGTGATGAGGAGCGCGAAAGCGGTGGGTGTGCTGAGAAGAGTGTTGAACTCGGAGATGAGCTCCTGTGAGGCTTCATCAGGTCAGCTTTCTTGGTTTGGAGAGGGTCGAAGAGATATGAGACATGGTTACCGGAGATGCCAGATTGCATATCGGGCAAGGGACCAAACGTTGGCGTTGCAAATAGACAGTGAAGACGACGGGCGAGAGAGAGATTGGCTCTTTGTTTGGCTCCTTATATCTTGGCTCGTGGTGATGAGGAACGACGGAAATAAACAGAAACAAGACCAGCCACGTCAGCGAGGATGCTCCATAGAACGAGTTGCGGAGGATATTTCCTAAACCCAAACCCCGCTAAACGAATCTTGGTTGAATAAATGCATCAATTAATTAACTCTTTGCTTATATACTGTACTTCAGAGTACTGGTTATTTAAGTAAGTAATTTTACTATAAATAATAAATATTCTATTTTATAATGAGACCTGGACCATGAAAACCCAAATGGTTATCTACTGAAGTAGCATGTTTTTTATACCATATCAGCTGTGCCATACCACTACAGCTAGTGATAGTATACTTTACTATATATAAATCACGTAGAAATCCATTCGGCCAACATAGTTACGTAATTCCTCTTAACTATATAATAACGGTAACCGCCCTTAAATATATATATTTTTTCAACACGCCCACATACTCGCTGTTCTACCTACTACTACTCCTCGACTTGTCAGGCTCACACATTCGAATCCTGGTATTATTTTTGGCCTGTTATGGGGTCTCAAACGAGACGAAGGGTGTTAACACCAGCTATTCAGGTTGATGGCATCGTTGAGCAGCCCAATCCCGATGTTTCAGACGATGCCACTCTGCTGCAAAAAGCCAAGTCGCGAGTGCTTCTTCTCTACGACGAGCTGCCAGCATGGGCACAGGACAACGAGCACATTCTCTCTGGCTGGAGGCCGGAGACGAATTCGTACTGGGAATCTGTCAAGAGCATGGTGTACATCCACAACGAAACTGGCAATATATATACCCATCTGTTCGCAGCCGTCTGGATGATCGTGCTGGGCACATGGTGGGGGCTTCGCATAGAACAACGGTATCCAGCTACCAACTCCGACGACGAAATTGTCTTTTTTCTGTTCTTCCTGGGCGGAACAGTCTGCTATCTTCTTTCGACAGCCTACCATGTCCTATCCAATCATTCACATAGTACCCATCTCTTCTGCCTCAAACTCGATTTCGTAGGCATCTTCACTGTCACTGCTGGGTGCTTCCCACCAGGCCTCTGGTATACTTTCCCATGCACTTCACGCGAAGCAAAGTTTACTTGGATCACTGTGAGCATTTATACCTTTCTCTTCTGGGGCTCTCGCTCCTTTCTCCGAGATTCCAGAAACCAGCTGGAATATGTAGCTAACTAACCCGTGTCAGGTCGACCTCATCGCCCAGTTTCTCGCCGCCATGCTCGTCCTCTTTAGCAAGTCCTTCCAGGCCCCCAAGATGCGACCACTCCGTGGAATGGTCTTTTCCGTCATGGCATCTTCTGCATTTTACCCGATCATCATCAAGATCTTTCAAGTCGGCTGGACACGTGCTGATGCTGAGTACGGAGCTTCGTATTACGCCCTGACCATTCTCATCTATCTATGCTCTGTGACTATCTATGCGGTAAGTGTGAACCTCCTTCTCTTGCTGGATAGGAACCGCCACTGGTTTGGAAAAGAGCTGATATTTTGTTATGATGAAACAGGTGCGACCGACAGAGTCGTGGAAGCCTGGGGCCTTTGATATCTGGGGCCAATCGCACCAGATATTTCATGTAGGAATGGCAATTGGGCTCACTGTTCACTTCTACGCGTTCGTCAAGGCCTTGGACCACTTCTATACTGTGAAGCAAGGCCGATGCCCGGACCTTTAAACAATCTCCAAGACACCAATTGTTGCAATATCTCCCATTTGAGACATCACGGCACCAGGTCCGCTGAGACCCATGCAATCGTATCTGGTGGCATTGATCTCGGCGGGGCACGACGGCGTGACAGGTCCCCCTCGCAACCGATGGGTACCGATCCGTCGCACCATTCTTTAAAGACTTTTACGTACGAGGCTGCCCCGAGACTTGAAGATCTATTAGAGCTTGTATTCTGCAGGATGAAATTTATACCAAACGTGGCCCCAAGCAACGATGGGCTTAACCCAGAGTTACCCCTGCTTGTTGGTTAGTAAGCGGTTTAAAATTCAGAACTGTAGGACAACGAAGCATCAAGGCGTAAATGGATCCGTTTGACAATATCGCTCGGGCTTTATCGGGAGTAAATGTCGCCAGATAGACTGATTTATGGTCCTAGAGTACTTGCAACCGAGACACCAAAACTGGGCCAAATCATCTTCCTAAGCCTTGGCCGACCAACGCACAAGCACAGCGCAACTTTGATCGATATCCGGAGAATGTAGCGCAGTACTGTAGATTCTACTTGATACTATGTGAAAGCGGCGACATGAGTAAATTTGAGACCTGACAGGGCATATAGTATATTATATGTTTGGGGTGTGATTTAAGTCACGAGAACAAACGGTCTGGCAGTGGCATTTGTCGCTCACGGCGAGATGCGTCGTTATTTTATATGCAGACAGACACTGGTCAGCACGGCTACTGCTTCAATAGCGAGCAAATCGGCCATATACTAAGTGATGCAATAAACCTCAAGGCCATGTACTGGATGTTCATTTATCACTGAGCTCTCTCGCAGGAGGCGAGAGAGCTCAGCGATATATCTATCCCTGGTGAATACAATAACGCAAGACAGAAAAAAAGGAAAACAATCACACTACCTCCGGTACGGGGAGTCGAACCCCGGGCGTCGGAATGAGAATCCGAAATGTTAGCCGCTACACCATACCGGATAATGTGTTTGATATAGGACTGCTTTTGTCCAGTTATTATAGGATGGATGGTGGGTGCACGATAGCTCCTGCCGTGTGTAGTAACTTGACTTCTACAGGCAGGAGGTAAGATGGGTTACTGCCATTACTGGCTGGCATAGTCCGTACTGGTACGAGCTTGGCTTCAGTGAATAATACCACGTATTGGTGGTGGATACTGCGAAGAAGTCTCGCACACATTGAGAATCGTTTGCCGATACATTTATATATACTAAATTCTACATCATCCAAGCTGCCTCATCTGATCGTGATGTGCTCCAAACTTTTCTTGGAAGGCTTTCACCTCTAACACCTGACTATTATTATATTGGGCAGTACCTAGGTCAGGAAGGAAGGACGCGGCTCCTTCCTTATTTAGAGAAATAGTCACGCCTTCCTTATGAGTTCCCTGCCTATCTGACTGATACGCACAAAATCAAAAATCAAAAAGTTTTTAATGCAGACCTTTTCCTCTGGTCAATCCTCTCAGCAACCGAACCAATTTCCAACGCCCACCTTTTGACCTCGCGTCCATTCGTTTACGTGAATCGGTTGCATCCCCTGCCAACAACTGACACGCACTCTGCACTTCTCCATCACAACTCACTCGACCTTTCATACCTTTCGAAGCCGCGCGTTCGAACAGAAGTATGAAGTTGATCACTTTTCTCTCCGGCCTCTGTGCCGCTGGCGTCGTCGCCCAAATCGAGCACACCCTCGCTGGTTACGAGTACTACGGTTGCGTTAATATTGACTGCTCCAGTTTCCAGACTGTCCCCGTCGAGCCTGTCGGCGTCTTGACTCCGGAGAGTTGCCAGACAGCCTGCATTGGCCACGTCTTTGCTGCCGTCTTTTGGGAGTGTGTTTTCGTCCCATACGATTTCTGGGTGGTTATATGAAGCTGACCGCCATGACAACTTCAAGCGTTTGCCGTTGCGGTGATCTCGCTCCGGCCTTTGCCCGCGTCGACGAAGCCGTCTGCGATAATCCGTGCCAGGACAACTGGATCAATGGCGCTTGCGGTCATTACAATCCTGATGGGTCGGTTGAATACGCCAATCTATACATGACAGTCAGTTGTACCCGATCAACCTCTCCGTGACCGCAGGGCTGACTGTCCGTAATACTTCAAGGCTGGCACTCAGCTGGTCCCCGGAAATTCATCCCCCCCAGCTCTCTCGATTTCGCCCTTGACCCCAACGCCCGCTTCAGCGACGCGTTGCGGTGAGGGCACGGGACAGCCACTCCGTTCTGACCAGACTTCGTCTCCACAGCCTTCTGCCCTCATCCCAGTCCCAAGCACTGTGACTGTGACCTTTGCGACGGGACAAGTCACGACGTCTGCCGGCAATGGAGGTCCTACGATGATAGGGTTTCCCTCCGCTCCCTCCAATGTGGCTACACTGCCCGGTCTTCCTGGCACCCCTATCCTACCAGATACAGTGGTCTCATCCGTGATGACGTTGTTTTCACAATCCTCCAGTATTATTAGTAGCGCCCCCGGTGGAGAGCTGCCCCCGAGTGCATACGATGGTTCTGAAGCTGGCCTCCCGATCTCAGACCCAAGCTCCGAGATTCCTTGGGCACCGATTTTCACCACAATATGTATGCCGAGTATCTTAGGCTATTACTATAACGAGATCTGCCACTAACTAGATTCCTTGCAACAGATTCCCAAGTTTCGAGCCCTGATGCCGTTACCAGCAGCCTGGGCGACCAAGGCGAACCGACTCTGAGCGAGCCGACTCTGAGCGAACCAACTCTGAGCGAATCAACTCTGAGCGAATCAACTCTGAGCGAACCAACTCTGAGCGAATCAGCTCTGAGCGAACCAACTCTGAGCGAACCAACTCCCTTGGGCAACCCAAGTGACGCTGGCGAGAGGAGCACTCCGACAGGTTCAGGCAAGCCCAAGAATCTTAACAAGGATGACAGCACCAGCGATCCAAGTGACCCTACCAGTTCGAACCACGATGACCCTCCACGCTCCCCATCAATCCCGGCCACTTCCAAGTCCAATACGTTTGCCGAATCCGATACCAAGAAGATCATGGCAGCCCTGGTTGCAGCTATTATGATTGTTGTCTGAAAGACGGTGATATGAATGAGAAATGGTGCTACTGAAGCATTACACTAGGACGTGTAGTGGTCAAGCTTTAAGGTTGTGGTTCCGGTTAATTTTGGTGCCGTTTGAGGCGGAGCATGATCAGAGATCGTTGTGCTATAATGGATTCGGGAATGTAGGGTTATACGAGATGTTTAGTCGGTGGAATTACTTATAGAGGCTCTGTAACATGATTTCCCTACAAGTTCACTATTCAAATTTGCATATTTCTTTATTAGATATCCCGCACGGTGTTTTTTTCGCCATGACGAGGATGATGGAGCAATAAAACAAGTATTTTAAGGGAAGAGCTAATGTAAGCTGAGTAATCATGCGATGGGATGAGTTTGCGTTTGAAAGTTGGCACCGTTTATTTAATTTTTCGGAGTCTGTTTGTCTGATTGCGAAGCTTACTGGGAAAAGTAAACTGCGCCGAATAATCCGATAACTAAAGGGTCCGTTGATTCCGAGAATGCAGATGTCAGAGACATGGATGGGAGGACTGGCCGAACCAACCTCGAAAGGATCCAATCCCACGAAGCCAAGATCTGTATCGTACGCCCCAGACATGCGACACTCTTGACACAAAGACGAGAAAAGAGGTTCCTGACCAGGAGCCCTCCCGTCATGCTCAATTTTAATAAAAGTCAGCCACGGCAGATGGATCGAGAAATACAACAAACACACCTCAGAAGAGGAGTGGCAGAATAGAAATAATGACAAGTCCGACTACAATTGATCCAGCTGGCGTGGCGGGTTTGTTCGAGCGGGTGGATTTCATCCTTCTTTGATCTGACGGCCGCGGCAACAGGTTCAGTACGACGAAGTAACACCATCAGACGATTGCGAGACTCACGGCGGTGGACTCAGACGTGGCGGCCGTGCCGAGATTGTCATCCGTGCCATCCGGCGCCGCTGCCGTTGGGCTGTGATGGTAGCCAGCGCTACCGGTGTTGTTGGTGCTGCTGACAGCAGCATCATTCTGGTCAGGCTCGTGCTGGTGCTCTTGGCCTTCTCCCTGGGAGTACCACAGCTGCCACTTGGAGCGACGGCCAGGCTGCGGGTGGGACCAGTACGACAGGTCCCGACGGTTGAAGGGACGCGCGGAGGGGGGGTGGGCAGCAGCAGCAGCAGCATCATCATTATCAGCAGCAGCAGCAGCGCCACGGCTGCCGAAACCGGAGGGCTGGCCACAGGCCTGCGGCCACGGGGGTTGGTGGTGGTAGTGGTGGTAGTGGTGTTGCTGCTGCTCATGTTGATGGTGGTGCTGGAAGCGGTGAGGTCGCGAGGCTGGAGCAGGTGCGGCCTCGGAAGACGAGTGATGGTTGTCGGCCAGGAGGAGCTTGCGGGCGTGGGCCACCTCGGCAAACTGCGTGGAGAAGGCTCTGGCGTCGACCTTGACCGAGGTGTTTTCGTCGATGAAGTAGAGCTCGGGCGAGGACGAGCAGTTGGAGGCGGCACCGCTGCCGCTGCCGTTGCTGTAGGGAGGATCGATGATGGGGAAGGGCTCGGTGGCGACGTCTTCATAGTCGTGGTCGTATTCGTGCTCGTAATGGCTGTCGTCGTGGTCGTGATCGAGGTCGTGGCCGTACTTGGCATAGCCGGCGGCGGGGTCGAGGTCGATAAGCGACAAGGCGGGGGAGAGAATCGGACCGTGGGGACCGATGGGGGCGTCGTAGGCGCTCATGGCGGCGATGGGAATAAGGCAAGTCGAGAGAATAGCGATGGAGCGACGTGTGAGCGACGTGTGAGCGACGTGTGAGGCGACGTGTGAGGCGACGATGTGTGAAGGTGTTGTGGAGCGATAATTATTCTTGTGGTTTTTTTTTATTCAAATTTTGAATAATTTTAAAAAATTTCTTGCTTCTCGTTCTTGTTTCTTTGAGCGTGTTGCCATGTTGGTGTAGTGAGAAAACGAGAGATATAAAAGGAACGATAACTTGAACAAAGAGAAGTTGCAAGGAAGGCTGCGAGGCTACGCGGCAAGGGAGGAAGGAATGAGGGAAGCAACAATAGCCGGCAAACGCAAGTGAATCAGAATCAGACTTTGGGAAAGTTATATCAGGCTGCCGTTGCGCAAAGAAATGTCTCAAGGTCGCCAGGGAGAAGAAACATGGAGCGCCTGGTGGTATTCAAGGAATACTTGCTTGGATAATAAATATCCAAGATTAATATGAATGAAGAATGGAAATTGAATTGCAAACAGAAATCTACTTGATTGTTAGCCAACAAAAGACAAAACCTGTCTTGCAAACATGACAACTATCAAGTATAGCTGATATGTATATAGCTGATATTTAATATATAGATATTCAATATATAGCATTTAATATCATTTAATATCAT
>JAOYNU010080496.1:0-26780 GCA_026745395.1 Tympanopsis confertula | reverse complement strand
TTAATCATTTAATATCATTTAATCATTTAATATCATTTAATCATTTAATATCATTTAATCATTTAATATCATTTAATCATTTAATATCATTTAATATCATTCAATCTATAGCAGATACTCATGCAGAGCTGGATATCCACACAAAGAAACAGGCGCAAAGAAATGAACAAAGAACAGTCCCTGTCCGATTCAAGTGACGGACAAGCCGCCTCCCAATCAGTCCTCATACGTGATCCTGGCGCTCGGCCTGTACGGGCGGAAAAAATGCCAGCCCGAGCCCATCAGCTTGGCCTCCCTGCCCTTCCAGTAATGGCCCAGCATGGTCTCGAACTCGTCGCGCGTGTACGTGTCGTGCGCACAATGGCGGTCCATCACCGCCCACGTGCTCTCGTGGGGGCTCCTCGTCGCAGGATCCGGCATGCGGCGCAGCGCAACAAACATGGCGTGCGAGTATCGCTCCTGCGCGGGCCACCACGGCTCCGGCCCGCCGTTCTCGTCGTCAAAGTCTGGCCGCCAGCACCATGACGCAGGCCGGTCCTTTTTGGCTTTCTGCCTGTACCGCGGGCCTGATGATGACGATGATGGAGGAGGAGGAGGATGGGGGATATCGCTGCTCATTCTGGGAAAGCGGGCGTGGTAGTCCCGGCCCGCAGAGGGGGCATCCTCATCGACCCTGCAAGCGGCGGCGGCGGCGGTCCTTTCCCTGCTGAACCGCCGCGCACACTCGTACAGGTACTCGTCGCGAGCCATGGCGCGGGTCGGGAACGCCGCCCCCGTGAGGGGCTCCAGGACAAGCCAGGCGTCGACGCGCGTGACGTGCACGATGCGCGCCGACGGCATGGCCGGCTCGACCGTGACCGCGACGTGGTGTCTGCGGGAGTACACGTCGGCGGGGATCCTGCTGACGGAGCGGATGGGTGCCGCCGTCGCGATCTCGCACGCGAGGCTGCCGTCGACCTCAACCGTGGCCGAGCCGCCCGACGGGAGCTCCAGGAGCCTGACGTGTGCTGTGCTGGTGTTGCCGTACGACATGCTGGCCAGGCCGTACGGTGCTGTGCGGGCGAGTGACTGCGGTGTGTGCGAGTGCGTGAGTGCGTGATAGTAGATATCGAGATGAATGTTTCCCTCTATGCGTACTGTCCAAGGGACCAGGTCGTCAAGCGGACAAGGGCGGTTGCCCCTTTTTATGCTTGGCTTGCCGAGACTCCTCGTTTCTTTATTATTCCCTCTTTATGTGAGCCCCGACGATTGGAGCACGCTGTCTTTGTTCCTCTGCTCCCCGATTGCTTTCATCCAGTGCCACCGTCAAAGGGCATCATGAGCGCGAGGCGACTTTATTGTTCTGGAACAACGGCTGGCCATATCACCATCTCATCTTCGCTGGAATAATCCCGAGGACAAGGCTCAAGTTGTGGCTTCGGTACTAATAACCAAAATCAGTTTTCAAAATAATACATAATGAATTCAGATACAATCCTAAGACAGCCTTCCCTCCAGCGGCAGGTTCCTCGAACTCGGGCCAACCCAGATTCTGATCTCATCACCAGCCACCTCGACCCAGTCTTGGGCCGCTGCGTCCCACCGACTGACATCCCTCCTCTTCAGCGGGGCCTGGAACGTAACCGTCTCCCCCGGCTCGATTTCAAGCCGGTCAAAGCCTCGGAGCATCCGGACGGGGTCCCCGTTCTTGCCGGTGCCGTCGCCGAGGCAAACGTACAGCTGGGGCACTTCTTGGCCCAGAACAGATCCGGTATTCCTGACGGTCGCGCGGACAACGTACACAACGTCCCAGAGCATGGGGTTGCCGCCGGGCGCGCCCGACGACCCGAGCTTGGGCTGCGGCCCGCCATCCAGGGCACCGTCGGGAAGGAACTCGGCGCCGTCGGCAGGCGACACAGTCGTGTTGTCGAGCCAGGGGTAAATGTAGCCGCTGATGCGGTTGATGCCGGCCGGAAAAGAATAATCGTCGTCGTCTGGGTCGGCGGCGCTCGAGTGGCCAACGGCACGCGCCGGCGCGGTCTCGCCACTGGTGGGCACGTAGGGCTTCGCGTCCACCTTGTCAACCTCCAGGCCGGCGTACTCAAAGGTGGTGTAGCTGAGGCCAAAGCCGAATTCCCAGATGGGGTCAGTCGACGAGTTCTTGCCCGACAGGGCAGTGACGCGGTCGAAATGGCGGTAGTCGATAAAGACGCCCTCGCTAAAGTCCGACTGCGGGGCGCCGTTGCCGTTGTTCTGCTCGCGCAGGATCTCGGTCCCGTAGCTCTCGGCGGTTGGGCCCCAGGTGAAGGGCGAGCGGCCGGCAGGGTTCACGCGGCCGTAGAGGATATCGGCCAAGCCATGTCCCGACTCCTGGCCGGGCACGCCGGCCCAGATGATGGCCGTCACGTTCGGGCTGTCATACCACTCCGTGACCACGACGGGACCGGGCGAGTGTATGATGACCACGGTGTTGGGGCACATGGCCGAGACGTTCTTGACGAGGTCGTCGCCGCCGTTCCACAGGGTGAGGTTGTTGCGGTCGCCCGCGTTGCCTGCAAAGTCGATAAAGTGCTCGCCCGCGTTGGCGTTGACGAAAACGATGCAGGTGGCGTTGGCTTGCCTGACGAGGGCGCTGGTCGAGGCCCACTCCCAGTTGGAGAGGACCGACTCGTAGCGGGTGCCGTCGGCGATTGCCTGGGCCTGTATGGCGGAGTCGGGGGTGACGAGGTACGGGAACTGGGCCGTGCCGGAGCCCCACGACATGCCGAGCGTGCCCGAGTTGCATCCGCGGTCGGCACAGCCGTTGGGGCCCTTGGGGTTGGCGCCGGCGTCCTCGCCGATGACGGCCAGGAACTTGGGCCTGTTAAGGGGCAGGGCGCCCGAGTTCTTGAGCAAGACGGTGCCGCGGGCGGCGAGGCTGCGGATCAGGGGCGCGTGGTCGCCGCGGACGTTGACGTGGGAGTTGATGTGCTCCCAGCCGCCATAGCCGCCGTCCTGGGCCGCGTAGGGGTGCAGAGGGCCGTACGTGTCTGAGCTCCACGAGTGGAAGTTGACGGGCCGCATGTCCTCGACCGTCTTGCCGACCTTGAAGAAAGCGGCCATGATGCGCATGGCCATGTCGTCGATTCTCCAGGCGGGGACGGTGCCGTTGGTGACGGCCAGGGTCAGGTTGCCGCCCCAGAAGCTGTGCCCCGAGTTGAAGACGGAGTCGCCGGGCATGCTCATGTCCAGACCGGCGGCGGCGGCGGCAGCACCCGTGTGCTGGGCCGCCCAGTCGCTCATGACGAAGCCCTGGAAGCCGAGCTCGTTCTTGAGGAGGCCGTTGATCAGCTTCGAGTTCTGGCAGCTGTACGAGTTGTTGACCTGCTGGTACGAGCACATGACGGAGCCGACGCCAGCCCTGACGGCGTCGGAAAACGGCCAGAGGTAGAGCTCATGCATGGTGCGGTCGTCGATGTTGGACGACAGGGCGGCGCTGATGTTGTAGCCACGACCGTTGGCCTCGGCAGACTGACGGAAGACCTCTTTTTTTTTTTGGTTTTTTTTAATATATATTTATATGTGTGTGTGTGTGAGAAACGTACCCTGCTCGTTGCCGACGAAATGCTTTGCGCAGGCAATAATGCCAGCACCCTCTTGTATGCCCTTGACCGACGCCGTCATGGCCTCTCCGCTGAGGTAGGGATCGGGGGAGAAGCCCTCCCAGTTCCGACCCCCGGCGGCAAAGCGGCCAAGGGGCCCGGCAACAGGGGCCAGGACGATATCGACGCCCTTGTCTCTGTGCTCCTCGGCCATGGCCTTTGCTCGGGCGTACATGAGGCGGCGGTCAAAAGTGGCGGCCACGAGCTGGCCCGAAGGAAAGACCGAGTTGTAGTCGGTGAGGCGCACGCCGACGGGCCCGTCTTGGAGGCACAGGCCGCGCATGGCCTTTCTGGGGATGGATCCGGTGTTTCCAACGCACTTTTCAACCATCCAGCTAGCGCATCGACGTCAGGACGCATGCCACGAGGCGGGGGGGCTTGTGATGGTGAGCAATTCTGGCTTACCCGACACCGGTGGTGAGATTCACCTTTTCGGCAAGGGTGAGGTCGGCCACGAAGGCGGCAGCCTTTGCATGCGCGTCTTGCCATCCGGCAGCTTGGGGATCCATCCATGGCGACGGATACTCTGGCGGCGAGAAAGCCAGCTCTCCCTGGACAACGGCGTCAGCGAGGAGGATAAGAGTACTGAACGAGATATGCATTGTGGGCAGCGGGATGGTGACGGAAAGACAGCAGCCAAGAAATGATACATTTTGGTCGACAGAGGAGTGGACAGGAACAGACGGCAAGAATGGACGGCGTAAAGGCCATGCCTGCCGTTGCGGGGTGATGTGATATGAGAGAACCAGAACGTAAGACAAGTACCACCATCATATGTGGATGCTGGAGCGGCCCCAATATAAATCATGATGTGATCAGAGTTGTTATACCTTGTACTCGTGCTCTGGTGCGGCCGCACGCGCAGCAGCGGCGAGGAGCCCGACACTGAGGGCAGCCTTCATCCTGGAAGAAGAAGAAGATGGCGATGATATCAAGAGAGAAGAAAAGGAGCAAGGTTCGATCAAGATGGCAGGATAGATATGTAGGACGTCGTAGCGGTGCAGTCACGTGCAGCCCAAGGGCAGGAAAGCATCTGAGGGATGGGCGCCATGGCGTCAGATGCGGATCGGCGCGGGCGACGTACTCGAAGCAGTGTTTCTGCGCGGCGCCAAATGGGCCGATGTGACGTGAAGGATGGGCGAAGATTGAAATCGCTCACCAAAGGGCCGATGTGAAGCGAGGTTGAATTGAAAATCGCTCACTGGCGGTGTGGGATGAAGCTCTTATCTAATACCTCTTATCTAATACAACTACTTATCATATCATTTATCTCATCTATCTACTATCTATCTGTCATTTATCTACTTCCACCTCCACTTATTATTTATCCAGATATATCCACAACTGTCTCGATCATACCCCATCAATGAGGCTCGATGCTGATCCCGTGGATAAAGTTTGTACAAGGATGCTTATCGTTTCCCCCACGCAACTCGTACAGAACAGTCGCACCGGATGCAATGCATGCGCAATTAATCAAAACTGGATTGAGGGTGCAGAAAATGCGGGACGCGGGATGCGGAACCGGGATGCGAACCGGATGCGAACCGGGATGCACTGGGTAGAACTGGGTAGAACTGGGCAGAACTGGGCAGAACTGGGCAGAACTGGGCAGCTGGGCAGAACTGGATGTAGACCCGATGCAGACCCGATGCAGATCCCGTGATGCACTGCAAAGGCGGACGGAGTGGAGAAATGGCAAGAAATCAGTCGTGCTGTGACTTGCCCAAGCATCGCAATTTGCTGTCCCTCCGCTTCGGAACGTAAACGGCCGATCGGCGCGGGTGCGACGCCATCATCTCCACGCCTGCCGGGCCTGAGCCGAGGCCGTCACACAGTCAGCGGCCGCGTACGGATATATATGATAATATGTGTATGTGTGTGTATGTGTGTATATATCAGCACGAATCTATTACACTATAATTACACAGCTTATGTTCTGTAGCATATAGACTCCTCGTAGCCGCGTAGTGACTCTTCTTCTCTTTTCCTCTTCTCCTCTCATCTTCTCCTCTCCTCTTCTCCTCTCCTCTTCTCCTCTCCTCTTCTCCTCTCCTCTTCTCCTCTTCTCCTCTCCTCTTCCTTTATATGACATGCCCGCCCCGGGCTCTTTGTAAACACGCTCACGCTCTAATCTAATCTATGTATGCGTCGTTCGTCACTCGTCAAAACCGCGCCAGCTCGTGCCATTTCCGGCCCTGAAACGCGCCAACCATGTAGTTCCCCTTGGCAACCACCCTCTCCTTGAAGCCCTGACACCACATCATCTCCAGCGCGCCATCGCCGCCGCCCGACATGAAGCTGATGCTTTCAAAGAGATCCACGGCCACGGTGAAGGGCGCCAGCAGCAAGTCGGGCTGGATGGTGGTGACGAGCGCCGCGTCGAGCGAGCGGCATATGTTGGCCGCAATCGCCCGCGTCTGCTGGTACTTTTCCGGGTTCATCAGCATGCCCCGCCCGTCGAGGTCGAGGTCGAGGTCGAGGTCCGGGTACAGCTGCGGGAACTCGTCCACAATGGGCTCGAACAGGGTCCGGTTGAGCGAGTCGATGCACTGGTGGAACAGGATCTGCGACGCCCAGTAGTACAGCAGCGACACGGCCGTGACGCCGTCCCGAAAGGCGAAGCTGTCGGCAAACGGCATCTGGCCGTTGGACGAGTCGACGTTGCTGATCCAGTAGCTGAACGAGTTGTCCAAGTCGCCCTGGCTGGCCAGCATGTACCAGTCGTCAAACTGCCTCTCGATGGCGAGGAGGTTGGAGAGCAGGTCCTGGGTCTTGAGACGGCGCGATATGGTGGCCTGCGCCGCCACGAGGATGCGGTCGGCCCGCTCAAAGAGCGCAGGGAGCAGGCTTATAATGTCGAGGAGGGAATCAAAGATGGTCTTGTCGTGGAACTCCCACGGCACTATCCGCCACTCGGGCCAAGAGAGAAAAGTGTCTCTTCTGCTGAGCAGGGCCATCATGAGCTGGGGTTTGCGCACAGCGTCAGCAGGAGGGTGGGGGGCATGAATGAGAGGGGTTGGTGTAGAGTTTTACGTACTGCGCTGGGCCTGAATACCCTGGCGAAATAATGATGGTTGGGGAATTTGCGGTAATGTTCCGGTCCTCTTTTCATGACGGTGCCCAGCTGGCTCTGCGGTATGTGCCAGGGATCCTCAACATTGTTGCCCTGGATTGTGCCCGAGTTTTGCTAAGAGACGTTAGAATATATGAGAGAAAAAAATGTATATATTAAAAAACCCACCTCATACAGAAACAGACACAGCCCGCCGCCGTGAGAGTTGCCGGCGGATGGTGGCGTCAGACTCAACAGGCACTGGCCGGCAACGTCGAAATCCTCGTCGTGGCCGACGGGGTGCACGTCCGGGGGCGTATACAGCGGGATGGAGGCGGTCAGCTTGGGGGTGGCGAAATCCGGCTCGGGCTTGACGACGACGGCATCGAGTTTGGTGTGCAGGGCGGTAATGTGGATTATATGATCGACGCCGCCGCTCGAGACAAAGACGCCTTCGGTCCAGGCCGGCAGCAGGGGCTCGACCAACACCAAGTCGAGCTTGCGTGGATCCGGTCTTGTCGTTGTTGTTGGCAGTGGTAGTGGCGGTAGTGGCGGCAGCGACAGCGGCAGCGGCAGCGGCAGCGACGGCAGGGGCGGCGGGGAGTTTGTCGGGGATATGGAAGAGGCCGGGGATATGGAGTTTGTCGGGGACCGGCGGGGCGAGCTTCTTGGCGAGCGGGATTTGGGCGGTGTCTTGGTGATGCCGGTGGGCTTTTTGGGGTGGATGGAGACGCGGCCTTTGCCCTCGGGGGTGCCGGTGATGAAGGTGATGGGCCGTTGGTAGCCCTCGCATTTGCGCTGGTTTTTACTGCATTTCCCGCAATGGGGCCGACCATTGTCACACTGCCGGAAGCATCAGTTTCTGCAGTGTCTTGGGGCGATGAGTTGCATGGGCTTCTCGGGGGGGTTTGCTCACGGGTACTCGACGTTTCCTACAGGTCTCGCACCCTTTGAACTTGCCAGGAACGCCTACCATGCTGGCGGAGGGATGGGGAGAGAGAGACCTTTTCTTGTTTCTTTTCTGGTTTTTTTTTTAATTTGTTTTTTATTTCTTTCTTCTTGATAGAGAGAGAGAAACAAGGCTGTCTGTGTGTGTCGGATCGTACCAATAGCAAAGGAGCTGGTGTTGAGAGAGAGCAGTGGAGGATCCCGGGAAATTGGTTGAGCCAGATTCAAGTCGACAGATATGGACGGAACAGGAAAGAGCCCAGTAGGAATGGCGGCGGGTCGACGGCGAAGTTATATGGCAAGTTTGTATATATGCACATGGACCGTGGACAGGATCGACCAACAAGCAGCCGCGGGGACGGGTTCCACAGCCAAGGCCCGGGTAGATAGATGGTCAGTCAGCACATGCACCCGGAGGGAAGCCAAGTAGGCGCGGCTAACGCCCAGGCCGGGGAGGCATTGAAGGGGAGAGCAGAGCGGAAGCGGATAAGCGCGAAGAAGGGTGGGTCGTCCCAGGAGGAGAGAGTGATGGGAGAGTGATGGGAGAGTGATGGAGAGAGGGGGAGTGTGTGTGTGTGTGTGTGAGAGAGAGAGAGACAAAGAGAGGTGAGAGAGAGAAGTGAGAAGAAAGTCAAAGACAGGGGGGGTTGTTAGAACAGAGGCCCGGAGGACACTCGACAATTGGCGGTATCGTTTGGGAGGTGAGGGATCGAGACCGGTGGGGGCATCAAGCGCAGTCAGTTATGAACGGGCCGGGAAAGCAGGGGTGGAGGGGAAGGGGGGGGTGTATGGTTAAGTCAGGGTGTTCAGGGCCCCGGAGGTCAAAGGGGTGGTGGTGGTGGTGGGTCCAGCAGCCACCATGTGCAGCTTTCGTAGAGATATTGTCAACTTACATGTATGTATTCGTGATATCTGGTGTGCATGGTTGGATTGTGCAGAACGGAGACGGTGTGAGCAGGTAGGCAGGTAGGGCAAACGGGAGAGAAGCGAGCAAGCCATGCAGCTCCAAAGGGCACTGCAACTGCAGCCCTACAGACTCTTGGGATGACAGCAGAGCTGGCAGAGGCTGGCATAGGGCGCAGTGGCTCTCTCTGCTTGGTGCCGACAGATCAGATGAGCTGTGGGGTGGATGTGATTGCGTGGGGGGGAGGAGGAGGAGGAGGGGAGGAGCAGGAGGAGGAGAACAGAAGCCAAGTGTTTGTTTCTGACAAGTGTTTGTTTCTGACAATAGAGACAGAGACAGTGACAGAGACTGAGAGAATGAGAGAACCCATGAAAGAGTTGGGGCCGAGTGGGGGGCAAAAAGGCGGTACCGCGGCGTACCGACAGCAGCGAGACGATGATATGATGAATGGCCTTTTGTCTGGCCCGTTCTCGTTGTGCTTGCTTGGTGGTGGAGCATGCCATTGCACAATCTCTTGCAACCAACCGACAGCCAGTCGTCTCGATTGGCTGCGCTGTGTCAGTCGAGGCTCATCTCATGCGCGATCGGTGTGGGTAGACGACCAACTTGTTGGGGGCCACGTGAGCCCGTGATGTCGACGAGCGTGAGGGTTTTTTCGTCGATGCTGTTCTGTTTTCTTCCTTGGCCGCTTGACTCGCCTCTCGACCTACTCGCCCCCATCAAACGCGCTCACGGGAGCTAGCCGCAGAAACAGAGGTGGTGGGTGGGGGCGCGGCTCCAGTTACGAGGCAGGCCAGATCGCGCGGGCGGGCAGACGACGAGGGCGAGGACGAGGACGAGGACAAGGGAGAGAGAAGGGATGGGGGGAAGCAGGGGATGCGGGGTGGAGTTGAGTTGGAGGGAAGGAGGAGCGAGGGATACGGATGCCTAAAAAGATGCAACGCGCGTCTAACTAGGTCGAATTGGCCCCCGACCAAATTTTATCGTAAATGTTAAATGAATCCTTGGCTGCGAAGAGGCGAATTGATATACTGCTCTCGCTCTCGCTCTCACTTGTCGCTCTCTCGCTCTCGCTCTCACCATCACTCGCTATGTAGAAACGCTAGGAGAAATGCCGCAATGCTCCTCATAGGGCTGCAGGGATTGGCATCCCCCGATAAGTTGTTATCCGCTATCCGTAGTTGACAGTAAACGTGCGACGGTATTCAGTAAAACGTGTGACAGCAGCGTTGCATCTGCTGCGCCCCGCCATGGGCATATCGTTCTATCCGACGCATCCAAGTTTGTTCCTACAGTAGCCCCCTGGCCTCGAGAACTTTTGTGCTTGTTGCTTGCTTGCTTGGCTTGTGCGGGCCAGATCCTTCTCGAAATTCGACGGGTTTGTGCTAGCCATCTCATGACGCGCCATCGCCGGGAATATCGGAAATATTAAATCGGTGCCCGCATCCATCCCGCGTAACCAACAACCAACAGCCAGTCTTTGGATATCTTCACCCCCACATCCCAGCATGCCGGTAGATCCATCCACGCAGAGAGGGAGTGTGAGAGAGGGTGTGAGAGAGGGTGTGAGAGAGGTGGGAGTGAGAGAGGGAGAGAGAGTGAGAGAGTGAGAGAGAGAGGAGAGAAAGTCAAAGGAACCCCCAGGTCCTGCCACCACGGCACCCCCCTCCTCGTACCCTGTACCTGAGCTTGGATTCTACAATTCTGCTCAAGGCCGGGCGGGCGAGCGGCTCTGCCATGGAGGAGGTGGTGGTGGTGGCGGCTTGAGGGTGTTTTTCTGACGGGCCTCGACGACGGCTTCAGCATGCATAAAGCGGTCTGCGGGAACCTGAAGGAGGATTTTTTTTTAGCTCACCTTGACAAGTTACGGGCCGTTGAACATGTGGCCCATGAACGGTGTGCTATTGACTTGCTACCTCCACCCCCCCCCTTCTCCCCACTGGCAGTTCAAGTTCTCTCCGGCGGGACACTGCACCACACACTTGGATCCGGCCCTGTGAGCAGGCCGGCCTGCCTGTCCGTCCACCAGGCCAATCAACCATGAGCCATACCGGTCACGCTCGCGCCGGAACTCATGACAAACCCCATCTATCTGCTCTGTGGATATGCTGCTTCGCAGTGCCCTTCTGACTCTGTCTGGCTTGCTTCACGCAGCGTAGCGCCATCATTCTTGCGGTCAAGCCTATTATCTCCTCATCACTTGTCTTGCCCCCTTCCTCCCCCACCGCCGCTAACCCCCACCTCCCAACGTGATGCGCTGTCGACGTTTCGACAACCATGTCGAGCTTCTTGGTTGGGTATTTCCGTCCCCCTTGTCTGTGGCATCCACCGCCTGGTGGGTTTCGTTTCGTTTCACATCAGACACAGAGACAGGGGGATGCCGGGGCAGCAGCCGGGTGGTCGGGTAGTCGTGCAGATATCTGCTCAGATGTACTTGTACGGATTCATGATTCCCTTCTAGATGACGAAGAAACCATGTTAACAAAGAACAAATGGAATGGAGCAATATATATATATATATCGCGGCAGCAAAAGCGTCGTCAACACGATTCACTCGAACCAGGATATCGCAACACGTGCATGGCATCAATCTAACAAACCGCTCGTAACCGCCACGCCGGAGAGCTCCACCCACCCCCGGAATGTCAGCTTGGCATGCAGAGTGCGTTTACGGCCGCACTCGCAGCAACACAACCGAGCGAGCGTCTCCCTCCTGAGAAATATCCTCAGCGCAGCAGAACAAAAGGTCCAGCCTCCTTCTTGGCCAGGAGCTCAAACACAAGCACGGTGACGTGACACACCAACAGTGAAAAGGCAGCCAACAGGAAGAAGAGGGGGGATGAAAAGAAAGGGAGAAAGGGAGAAAGGGAGAAAGGGAAAAAGGGAAAAAGGAAAAAAGGAAAAAATCAGCCAACAACAAACATATAACCAACAAGGAGAGAAAAAAAAAGAAGAAAGCAATACTAAGCAGACAGGGATTCTGGCAACTCACCGGGTCAAACAGCCCCTTGATCCGCCTCATCAGGCCAATGACCGTCTCGTTCCTGCTATAACCAATGTACTCCCGTTTGGCCAATCCAAGCCCGTGCTCTGCGCTGATGCTCCCCCCGCGCTTGGATATCCACTCGTAGACAAACGGCTCCAGCGCCTTTTCGACTCGCTTGTCGGCGTACCCCCTCGTCGCCACGTTGAGGTGGATGTTGGAGTCGCCCATGTGCCCGTAGCCGGCTGTGGCCAGGACAGGGAAGTCGTCGCTGTCGCCAACGAGCCCGGCGCGCTCGAGACGGCGCCGCGTGTCCTCGACGAGCGTGTACATGTCGTCCAGCCTCACCGACACGTCGTACTTGTACACGCCGCCCCAGTGGCCCACGCACTCGGGGATCCCCTCGCGCCAGGCCCAGAGCGCCCTGGCCTGCGTCTCGTCCTGGGCGACGACGCCGTCGGCCACCACGTGCTCGCTCATGACGTCCTCGAGAAAGGCCTCGAGCTTGGCATAGTCGTGCTCGCCGTTGGACCCGCGCGTCTCCACCAGGCAGTAAAACGGATGCCGCCCGGCTGCCCCGCCCAGCGGAGCCTGCTGCGACGGCCGCGCCCTCTGCACCAGCTCCTGGCTGGCCGCGTCCATCAGCTCAAACGCCGACAGAATCTCCGAGAGCCGCCCCTTGGCCCTGCCAAACGCCTCGCGCACGCGCCCAAACGACTCGAGCCCGAGCAGCGCCACGTTGACGGCCGGCGATTTCTGCGCGCAGTGCACCGCCACCTTGGTGACGATGCCCAGCGTGCCCTCGGCCCCGATAAAGAGCTGCTTGAGGTCGTAGCCCGTGTTGTTCTTGCGCAGCGTGCTCAGGTCGTCCGCCACCGTGCCGTCCGCCAGCACCGCCTCCACGCCCAGCACGCTGCCGTGGAGGTTGCCGTAGCGCAGCAGCCGGAGCCCCCCCGCGTTGGTCGACACGTTGCCGCCGATCTGGCACGAGCCCTTGGCCCCCAGGTCGAGCGGGAACGTGTGCCCCCTGTCGTTGAGAAAGTGCTCGGCCGCCTCGAGGATGCAGCCCGCGCCCACCACCAGGTCGCCGCTGACCTCGTCAAACGAGTGGATCTGGTTCATCCGGCCCACGTTGATGATTATCTCGTCAAACACGGGCACCGACCCGCCCACCAGCCCCGTGTTTCCGCCCTGCGGCACCACCGCCAGCATCTCGTCGCTGCAGTACCGCAGCACCTGGCTGACCTGCTCGGCCGACTCTGGTTTGAGCACCAGCCTGCTCTGCCCGCGGTACTTGCGCATCCAGTCCACGTTGAACGGCTCGAGCTCCTCCACGGCGACGCCCGTGGGCGACGTGGCGTCCATGACGCCGCCCGGGCCGAGAACGCGGCTGAAAAACTTGACATGCTCGTCCGTCAGCTGGGCGAAGCGTGCGTCGCGTGTCACATGGGGGTAGGCGTCGGCCGTAAGCATGACGGGCTTTCTTGGCGGTGTGGAAGCACGAGCGGGGAGCGACGCCATGATGGATCTTGCGGCTGAGGTCGCCAAGCATCGTGCTGCTGCCGCCCTTGGACCGGTGAGATGGTGAGCGCGACGGGCACACTTGGGCACGGCGCGGGATGCCATGGAAGCTGTATATGGTAAGGTCTGGTGAGAGGGTGTATATGTATTTGTGTGTGAGAGTAATCAAGACAACCAAAAGATATCACGCCCTCGATCACGCCCTAGATATCATGTCCTGGAATAGACAAACGTTGTCGTCTGAGCCTGGAGCATGGGCAAGAAATGCCTTTACCGTGTAGCAAGCAGGCGATCGGCCGTTTACTCGCCTTGGCCTGGTCAGCTCGTACGATTGTGCCACGTCTCACGTCTTGCCTCGGGGCACGCGCTCTTTCGGTCTGAAATATCGTGCAGCAATTTCTTCATTTTGGACAAGATCCAGGCATCTATATAACGTAAGCAACACACTAAAAAGAAGGGTAGGACAAAAAAAGGGAAAACATATTAAATAAAAAGAAGAAACCTCTATCTAACTGATCCAATTACAGAATTTGATTTGTGTTGTATATCTGATTTTAAATGTGTTCTCTGATGATCTTGGTATTATCAGATTTCAGGTGCTTCGAACAATTTGGCCGCACCTCTATTGGGGATATATCTGAGGCACTATTATACCACTGATACATGTTCACCACACTGGATGCTTTCTTGCACGGTCGTCGTTGCAGCTATCTATCTACCCGCAATGGCCGGCCTGTTGGCGCCATCTTCGCTCGTTTCTACCTGCGTTTCCTCTGACCGTACAATGAGGCCCAAAGCACTATTACCCTGCCCACAACTCCCCAGCAATGCGAAGCATGACACGAGACAGGCCTAGGATAGCCATCCACCATGCGTCTTCCCCCCCCTTTCCCTCATCTATCGTGGTCCAGGGGGAGGGACTACATCCCTCGCCCGATATACAAACTCACCCCCAGGCCAGGCGACCGTATACAAACTGGCAATACATGATCGAGTTCCAAAGAGAAGAACAAGACAAAAAAAAAACCCCCCGTCGGTTTGCGTCTTTAGTGGACGCCGTTGGCTTTTGGCGGCCGCCGCGCTTCCCGCTCCTGGCTGATGAGCTTGTCCATAAACGCGACGTAGTCGTACTGCGGCATGTCGGCTGCGGCGTCGTGGCCATTTGACGGCATCATCTCGGTCAGCTGGTCGATAACCTCGTCTGGCACGAGACTGTGCCGCAGGTCCATCTCGGTCACATATGGCTTGCCGTCGGCCACCTCGCGGAACGACTGCAGCACCTGCTCGGCCGTGTTCTGGTCCTCGGTAACCTCGACCATGAACCGGATGAACTGCTCAAAAGTGACGCGGTCCAGGCCTCGGCTCGTCTCGACAAAGTACGTGTGCATCTCGTCCTCGGAGAAAACGAGCCCCAGCGACGCGAGCGCGGCGCTGAACTCGAGCTCCGAGAGGCAGTTTGTGTCGTCGCGGTCAAAGTGGCGAAACACGCTCTCAAACTCCTCGAGCTGGATGGGCGTCAGGTTGGTCATGTTGCGGGCCACGATCTGGTTCTCGAGGAAGGACAGCTTCTTCTGCACCGACGACTTGACCAGGCCCAGTTCGTAGCACAACTCGTCATACGTGTACGTCGTGAAGTCGTTCTCTTCGATGTTGGCCTCCTGGCACTTGACGTCGACGGCAGCGATGGTCTTGAGATATGCGTCGAGGGGCGGCAGGTTGTCGCTCAGCTTGCGCACATGGTGAAGCTGATCCTCGACGTCGCCTTCGAGCCCAGAGATGGCCAGCTGCATGGTATTGAGCGCCATGGCAAAGTCGTTTGCTTTGTCGGCAAACGATTTCCTGAGTGCGTTTTTGATGCTACAAGAGGGTTAGGGAGGGGAGAGAGAGAGAGAGAGAGAGAGAGAGAGAGAGAGAGAGAGAGAGAGAGAGAGAGAGAGAGAGAGAGAGAGAGAGAGAAAGAGAAAGAGAGTGTGTGCCAACTCACTCCCTGATGGTCTCGTTGATGAGCTGCGCGCGGCTCATCTCTGCCCTGGTCAGGTTCGTCCACTCTTGGTCCATAACCTCGAGGCGCAGCTCGGCCGGGGGCTCGTACGGCCGCAGCCTATACGTCCCGAGCTTTGTCTTGATGTTGCCCAGCAGCGTGGCCAGCTCGCTCTTCTCGGCAACCCAGTCGCGCTTGCGGCCGCGCTTGTAGCCGGCAAATTCGTTGGCCTGGGCCTTGGCGTCGGTGTAGGTGCCCTCAAAGGTCGCCTGCTGCCACTGCACCATCTGCTCCCGGATGACCTGCAGCAGCGCCCTCATCCGCCTCTCGTAGGCGCTCTGCATCTCCCAGGCCCCCTGCATGTTGTTGACAAACTTCTCGACCCGCCGGCCGGCGTTCTCGACCTTTTCCATCTGCGAAAAGGCATGGAACCAGTAGGCAATGTACGTCATCAGACTGCGCTCGTCGGGCTTGGCCACGTCACACACGTCCTCGACGTCGAGCAGCTTGGGGATGCCGATCTCCTTGTGCGCAATGTCAAAGGCGAGCTGCATGTTGCCGCGGTGGTCCGACTTGTCGAGGGAGTCGTAGTCGATGAGGTCGGGCCGGTGGATGTCGAGCAGGGCGCAAAAGGCGAGCCCGTCGTTCCAGCTGCCGCTAAAGTCGCAGACGTTGACCTCGTCGTAGCACGCCGTCTTGCGTTGGCACCACAGGAGCAGACCCTCCTTTGCGGTCATGCCCTCCTCGTTTATATCATTGATTGTGAAGCGCAGGATGAGCGTCCATATCAGGCCCAGGATGATCTTGCGATTGCCGTCAACCACGTCCTCGGCGCCAATGTTTGTCATTTGGATGCCACGCGACTTTACGAAATCGAGCGCCAGGTTGGCGTTTTCGAACCGCTGCACCCGCAGCTTTGGCTTGGACGCATACCGGCCGAGGGACTCGCTCGAGAGGATTTCCAGGAGGTGGATGAGAATAACCTGCCGTCGGGTCAGGTCAGCGAGAACACGCCACGCCACGACACGACACGACGACACAACATGACAATGACGCGTCAGAAAGAGACGGGGAAATGGTCAAGCCAAGACAACACACGTACACCGTCGCTGACGTCTTTGACCAGATCCTGTATCTCGATGCTCCGCACCTCGAGCTTGGTGTTGAGCCATTTAGTAAACGTCTTTTGCTGCACCGTGATCCATTTCTGCTGCTCGGCGAACGCCATCCTCGTCAAACCCTGGTCATGCGGTGGCTCTAGTGCCGCCAAAGCATCGGCAGGCGACGAGCCCGTGACGGGTCTGAGCCTCCCTGCTTTCCGATTGCGCGAGGAGTGTGCCTGGGCGGAGCGCCTGGCACGCTGCTACTCGCGGACCGCTGCTGCCGCGCCGCCTGGAGCGGCCTGCTTGTGTCGTCGGGAGCGTCGAGCCGAGGCCGGGGCCTGTGGTGGCGGCCGAGATGGGGCGGGTCTCTGGCAAGCCTAAGCTGCTGGCGCAGGTGGTGGAGGCTGGTGGCTGGGCAGAGGAGCAGTCGTCGGTGGTCGGGGAGACGGGAGATGACGCAGGGTCGGGGGAGGACGCAGGGTCGGGGGAGGACGCAGGGTCGGAGAAGGACGCAGAGGAGAAGGACGTAGAGTCGGAGAAGGACGCAGGGTCGGAAGAGAAGGACGTGCAGGTTAAGCCCGAGGATCGGCGCAGGCGGGTTGGTATTCTTACAGCGCTGGTGGTGGCAGATGCAGAGGAGGGTGCGTGGTGTTGGCTCGGGACTGGTGATGGCGATGGCGATGGCGATTGGTGGTGATGCTGGTGGCGATGCTGGTGGCGATGCTGGTGTTGATGTTGCTGTTGATGTTGATGCTGATGATTGTTGATCCTCCATCGAACCGCTAACAAAATTTGTGGCAACTGCTCACCGCACTCGGGCCGCCCCTGAACCGCTTGGAGAGGGGTCGTCAAGTCTTATCGATAACGGCCTGACACGACAAATCGTCATCACTTTATCAATAAAGAAAGAAAAAGCCATTGCCAAGTGATGGAATCGGTGTCCTTATATTCATATCATATTCATATATATACATATATTATTATTGCCTCCTTCTACCCGCAACCTCCAGCATCGTAGCCTGAAACATATGAATAGAAGCACACTTCAACATCATGTCCTCTTATCAACTCGGAACTGTCGGTCGACCTCGGAGAAGTCTGGTTTCAACAAGCTATTTATACCGAAATAGTGGCTTCATGTATATTGATAGATATATATAGACGGCTATTGTCGAGTCAGTTGTGACGAACCGTTAGGATTCGGGTGGGATCTCGACCGATCCCACGAACTCAAAGTCGGGCCATCCCTAGCCAACCATTAAACGACTTGGTCATTTGCGCTAATCTTTGTTTGTTTGGTTACTTTGCCTGCTTGCCTGCTTGCTTCTTGTTTGCTCAATTGACGTCAGCATCACAAGATACGCTCTTCTTCTTCTCTTCTCCTCCTCCTCCTCCTCTTCTCTTCTCCTCCTCCTCCTCTTCTCTTCTCATTTCTTCTCTGCTCTTCGTTCCTCCCGTCCCACTTCTTGAACTCATCACCCGGGCGCTACGCGCAGCCAAGTTGGCGCGTGTGCCCCGCCATCACACCTACTTTTTGGCAGTTATCATCATATCATCATATCATCATCATCATCATCCATCCCTCTTCAATCCAATCCCGCCCGCAAAAAGCCACAACTCGGCCAACGGTCCTTCTTGGATAACAGCTTGCTCCTCGCGCACCCGCCACGCCCTCGCCATGCCGTCACATTCCCACCACGAGCCTTTCAAGACCCTTGGCGCCATTGAGTGGGACCGGGTTGCCTCCTCAAACCTCGAAACCTTCCTCTCTGAAGCATTTGCCCACGCCGCCACCATCATCGACTCGATTCCGGTCCCCGAAGGCGTGCCCGCCACATCGGTCTCGTCTCCCACCTCGCCAGACTTCTCCTCCTCCTCCTCCTCCTCCCCCCCCGCCCCCGGCGGCCATGGCGGCCGCACACGCTCCCACACCGACTCTGCTCTCCGCGGTGTCAATCTCGAGGATATCCGCCGCGCCGCGTCCGTGTCCCACCGCCAGAGACAGACGGGCGAGTCCATGGCGCACGCCCAGGCGCTGCGCAAGGAGTGGGTCTCGGTCAAAGTCGCTGCCGCTGGCTCCAAGGACAACCCACTCGGCATCAGTGTCTACAAACTGCCGGGAAAAGACGGCAAGGGGAACTGGTTCGCCCGTCGCAGCATGCACACCAACTTGGCGTTTGAGCGGTGGAGGCTCGGACTGGAGCATGAGTTTGCCGAGACCATGAAAGTCCAGACCGGTCCCGGGGGCGGCAACATCAGGGGCATTGGCGCCGAAAAGTGTGTCGAACATCATGTCGTCAAGAACCTGGGCAAGGCCGAAGGTATGTTCCAACACCAAAGGGGGTCCTCGAGCTGAGGAAGAAATGAAGTGAAAAAAAAAATAAAAAAAAATAAAAAGAGAGAGCGAAAATTGATGGATCTGACTGGCCACGCAGTCTTCCAATTATCCGCTCAGTTCCCCGGCCCGACGGCGCCGCGAGACTTCATCACTCTGCTCATGACCTCCGACTGTACCCAAGACAACGAGTCGTCGTCCAGTGCCAGTAATCGCCTGCGACAGTACATGATCGTATCGAAGCCATGCATACATCCCGAGTGCCCTCAACGCCAGGGCTTCATCAGAGGCCAGTACGAATCTGTCGAGCTGATCCGAGAGGTTCCTCTCGCAGCCCCTGACTTTAAGCGGACCAGGTCGTCTGTTGACCTCACAAACGACGCCGTCGACAGCCTCGCCAGGGAGGCCGCCGTGCTCAGGGCCTCGCCCAAACAAGGCTCTGGAAACGACGATGCCGATGCCGATACAAGGTCCGAGACAGCTGTTGTTGACATTGAAAAGGTGCCGGTTGCCATTGAGTGGATCATGGTGACGCGGAGCGATCCCGGCGGGAGCGTGCCAAGGTTCATGATCGACCGAGGCACTCCAAGCGCCATCGTAGCCGATGCTGGCAAGTTTGTCAAGTGGCTCACATCCAAGGCGACGCACGAGGTCAGGAAAAGGCCGGCTCATCAGGAGTCGCCCTTGATACGAGGACCGCCTGCCAGCCATGACACGTTGGCAAGTCAGGACAAGGACCAGCACCAGGACCAGCACCAGGACCAGCACCAAGACCAGCACCAGCAACAACACCAACAACGCCAGCAGGCCGAGCTTCCGCCCTTGTACGCCGCAGTTGACGCCCAAGATGATGACGCCCGGTCCAGCAGCTCATCGCTGTCGGAGCATCCTCCGAGCAGCAATGGGCTTTACGGCATGATTGCGTCTGCCATTGGCGCAGCCGGATCCGTAGCGAGCAAGCTCCCCAACCCATTCTCCGTCACGTACAGTGGTTCGTCTGCCTCTCCTCTCAAGCACCACGACGACGACGACACCACCACCAGTGATGCCTCTTCAACTCTGAGCTTCGCATCCGCCATGGAAACCAGCCTGACCGAACGAGCTGCCACGCCAAGCCTCGGGTCCATCCGGTCAGATTGCTCATCAGTCGTGCACAAGGCCGCATCCCTAAACAGCACCAGCAACGGCAGCGGCGACGGCACCCTCGATCCGGTCGCTGCCCCCGGCCCATCGACCCGAACAGCAGGCAAAGCACAGGAAAAGGAGCTCAGAAAGATGGAGGAGCGCCGGGTCAAACTCCAGGACAAGATTCGCAAGATGCAGGAGCGCCTGGCAAAGCGCCAGGGGGGTCGCGAGGAGGACCGCGAAAAGGACGCCGCCGAACTGGCCAAGCTCCGCGAGAAGCACGACCGCGACATTGCCAAGCAGGAGGAGCGCTACCGCCGCGAAATGGACCGTCTGGGGAAGAAGCGCGAAACCGAGGAGCGCAAGGCCGAGGAGAAGCGCCGCAAAGCAGCCGAACGGGAGGAGCGCCACAACCTCGCCATTGAGGTCGAGAAGCTCACGGCCGAGCGCGACCTGGCTCGGAAGGAGGCCGAGCTGCTGCGCACGCAGGTCGGGAATCTCCAGAGAGAAAACACGATGCTCGTCGCGAAGCTGGGGCGCATCGGCGCCTTGCCCCGCCCGAATCCCGGCCCAAGTCGCTCTCTGATAGGCCTGGCTTCAAACTCGAGCAGTGAGGTCGACATTGCGGCCGACGGGGAAGCCAGTCGGTCAGCGGCGCTCAAGTAGTGCGGCAGCGCACGGCCAGAACTGATAACTTGAGAGAGAGAGAGAGAGAAAACAAAATAGTACAATAAATAACCCTCTGCCTTGGATCGCATCGCAACAGCCCGTCGGCCCGCCGCCTGAGAGGAAGAGAGGGTGAGTGACCCTGATTGACCTACCGTAAACAAGCCGCATAGAATGAGAACATGATATCTTTTTAGTGCAGCTATCAAGTCATGTCCGTCCCTGGTCCGTAGCCAAAGCGCCGCTATCGCTCTTGGGGTGCTGTTCCTGTTCAATCATCTCCAGCAAGAGTCCGGACAGTCTGATCTCGCGGCCCACTTGTTTAAACTGTTCCAACGCTGCCTCGAGAGCATCATCTCCTCTTCCTGTCCTGACAAGCGTCGACGCAGCCATCAGCACGCTCGCACACACCGCAAACACGTCCGGTCTGGTCGTCCACCCCAGCGGCCCATCGTCTCCCTTTTCCGCCGCCAACCTCAGCAGCTCTTGGACGCCGTCTCTGCACCATGCCCGTGCCCGTATCTGCTCGTCCATGTGGGCACCAGCGTCGGCCGGGAGAGCAGCAAGCACTCCCGCCCAACGCCTCGCCTCGCGCACTTCGTCGACAAACAGGTTCTGTTCCTCTACCACAAAGAGGACGTCGCTGGCAGCAAATGCTCGTTCAAGCCTTTCCGCCGCAGAGACCCCGTGTGCCCCGATGAGCCTCTCCAGGACAACTTTGTGGAACTGCGCATCACGCGCAAAGTGCAGCGGAAGCCAAGCGAGGAGACGCGACGCAGCCTCAATGGGCTCGAGGGTGGATTTGATCACGGGTGCGGCCGCAAGCGCGGCGGCCGCGCGGATCTCGTCGTCGTCGTCGTTGAGCCCGTCGTACACGGCGAGGAGCGCAGTGAGGGGCCTGACGATAGGAAGGACCGAAAGGAGAGTGCGGAGCGATGAGGCCGCTGCCAAGCGCGTGTCGAAGCCCTGCCTTGGCGTCAGTTTGTGGTTGTTCACTTCACACTCGACAACTTTTGCCATCCGGCCAACTGAGAGAAGTCATCTGCAAAACAAACCTTGTTGTCCTTTCCGGCGGTGGCCATCATCTGGCCCCAGGCCGTGAGGGACGTCGAGGTGGTCGAGGGCGCTGCCAAGCTGAACGTGGCGATGAAACCCAGAACGGCGCCGCTGGCTCTGATGATGGCGTCGGACATGCCAGGGCTCAGAGGCCCCCTCCCCAATTCGCTCCACAAGTTCTGCACCGACTCTCCTTGCGGAAGTGTTTCCGGTTTCGCCAGAGGTATGAGCTCTGAGAGCAGGTCCGTCAGGTTATCCAGCGCGGCCACTCGCGGCTCGCTGGCTTCGATCCCAAGACAGACGCCAATGTACATATCACACAGTCCGGCCGGCCGCGAGGACGCGTTTTCCACAACCTTGCAGACCAGAGGGATGGTCTCGAGCATGGTCCTGGCAGCGTTGACGTCAACCGCAGCCGCATCCATGATTATTTGCCCGAGCGTGTCGATGTTCCGGGCACGGGCGGCCTCGTAGACGAGCAGCTTGCCAAGCTGCGTTCTGAGAAGAGGGCTCGTCTTTCGTGCCGCGACAAGAGCGGTTGCGTTGACCCTGGCGAGAAGAGTTGTTGGCAAGTCAATGGGGTCGGGGTCGGAAAGGTTGCAGGTGAGTTCGTGGAAAGTGATCATGTTGATCACTTCGACGTGGACCGCAAGTATCTCGGAACAGTTTGTAAAAGGTGTCGGCCAGGCTTGTGTGGCGGACCTCAGAACGGCCTCGAGCCGATGGAGCTTCTCGCCTGTTCAGTTCACTTGTCAACCGTCACGAAAGGCTTTCGCTCCCAAAGAGTGACACCCAAGGAGTGGTAATTTCCGTCAACATACCCGTGATTTCGCTCGGCATGACACTGGCCGTCTTTTCAAACACAAACTTGAGCGCCAAGTATGCGCCGTGGAGACGGTTCTGGTCTGTTTTCCCATCCACGTCGCCAAGCGCATCATTCATTATATCCTCAACCACATCGAGCCATCTGTCATGTAACAAGCACGAGCACAGCGTCCTTGCCGCCATCTCCCTCACGTGCCATACCGGGCTCACGAGGTACGTGGCAATGTAGCCCTGGAGCTCTTGGCGCAACGCATCCGGGGGTCCTGCGCGGCGAATAATGTCAAGGGCAGGAAACACGGATTCCACGCCGCGCGTGTTTTGCAGTCCGGGCAAGATGGAGTCCTGACCGCCTTTGAGGAGGCCTACAAGAACGCCGGGGAGTGTCGCGTACTTGTGATAATGGATCCGGGTCGCCTTGCCGTCCCAGCCGGCTTCGATCAGAGACTTGGTCTCGCCGGTGCCAAAGAGACAGTCAATAAGACTTCGAAGAAGAAGCAGGCCGCAGTTCCGGACAGCCCACCTGGGAGGAGGAGGTTGTGTAAGCACGCGGTCACGGGGCCAGGCAGGCAGGCAGGCAGGCCAAAGACGATTGGGAGCTCGCTCACACTTCGGACTTAAGGCTGGTAGCCGCAAGCTCCACGCATGTGGACAGATACTTTTCCGACTTGTTGCCCAGCCCGGTGAGGACCGAGCTCTTGAAGATCTCCCTGAGGCAGTTATGCGCGTGCACCTGCGGAAGGCTCGTGTCGTCCTTCTCGGATATCCGGGCCTTGATCTGCGATATCGCCATGAGCTCCGTCATTACCTCCTCAAATGACGGTCTGACGGCATTGGCAGATAGGATTCCAATGATGATGGCGGGTATTCCAGCCGATCGCCTCGTAACCGAAACCTGGTTCATGATGCAGTCAAGAGCCCCCTTTTTTTCCCTTTCAAGTCAGCGAACCCCCGTAGCTAGCTCCTGTTGAGTCGAGTCTCGGTGCCCAAATAAATACCTTGTACCAGCCGTCCAGGAGAGTCTGCTCGCCACTTCGATTGCAGGGACCCTCGATGGTGTTGACCATTTGACAGCAAGCACCAAAGGTCAGTGACACGGTTCCCAGCGCGCCTCGATGCCGCAAGGTCGAGAGTTGCTCCAGGGAGAGATCGCCGATTCGGCGCAAATTTTCCAGTGAAGGCCTCATTCCTGTCTTTTGCCGATGGTCGGCTTTTCCGGCAAGCACAATGACTTTCATGAGATTACTGGACGCAAAGTCAGTCGAGCCGATCCATCTTGGTGGACAAGACCATCATGGTGGGCGTACCTGGAGTCATGCGTGGCACGGAAGCTATAACTGAGCAATTCCTTGGTCCCCAGGCCCTCCATCTCTTCCAATTCCTGAGGCAGATGCCCCTCGGGAGAGTCATCGCAAAGCACATCCCTCACGCAGAGCCACGTACGCCGACAACAAGCCACAATCGTGTTGCATAGTGCCGCCAGCTGCATCTTTTCGTCACAAGTATAGTCTTCGCTCAGCATTGATTGCCATACCTGGCTGTCACTCTGGTCAGCAGCGCTCTTTGATTCCCCCCCACCCCCCGTGCGCGCGCGCGCGCGAGTTTTCAAATGCCATACCCCAGAGCAGCAAAGGTCCCATGGACCGGCGCTTCCAGCACCGCGTGGCCCAGGTCCTTTTCGGCCAGTGCAAGGCGCTTGTCAAGATCAATGACCAAGTTTGTCAAGAGAGAGATTCTCTGATGGGCATTCCGGGAATGGCGATACAGCAGTTCTGACGTTCGCGCAACCCCGTCGGCGTGATCCGCACGTGCTGTCCGGGTAGCCAGATCCTCGGCGCGAGCAAGAAACTCGCGTAACATGGGCGCCGGGCAAGCTCCCTCGTCCCCGCCGCCGGGAAGGAAGTTTCTGAAGCGGCGATCCGAGAAGATGACGTCGAGGGCCTGGGAGCTAAAGTTGCGAGCGTCGTCGAACGGGTCCATCAGAAGGTCCAGCAGCGCCCGGCTCCAGGCCTCGTCAAAAGCATCAAAGAAAAGCACGTCATCCCGGTTGCCCCAGGGCCTATCGGGCAAAGTCTCCATCTTGAGAATGTGCACGAGAGTCTTGAGCGAGGTGACATGGCGTTGATACGAGGCAGTCGGTACGAGTTCGGCTCTGAGGAAGCTGAGATACCAGGCCAGGAAGTCCCTGTGTTGATTCAGAGTGCGTTCAAGACTCTGAACGGCGCCCCCCCCCTGCTGGTTCTTCTTTGCGAGCTTGGTGATGCTCTTTTGGAGAGCGTACATGGACGCTCGCAGCCTTTGATACATGTCTTTGGTCAGCCCGACCACGTCATTCCGGAATTTGGCGTCGAGGTCGGCAAAGTACGCGCTCAGATGTTGCCTCATCAAGTCGAACGACTTGGACGAAAACGGTTTCGCGGGGGACGCCGAGGTGATCAGGAGACTCAAGGCCAGTGATCTGATTTCGGGAACGGTATGCGATATCACACGGTCGAGGATCGAGGGGTCCATGGGGATAGATCGCACATCCTTGACATCGCCGCCGACTCCCGGTTCCTCTACCAGTCCCACTTTCTTGGCTACCTTGAGAACGGTCAGCTCCAGCAGCGCCGGCGTGTCCAAGTCACCGGCTCTTCTGTTGGCGAATGTGGCACTGGATACCAAGCACTGGACATACTCGAGCCCATCGGGTCGGTGGTTCTTGAAGAGATGCATAAAGATGTAATTCTGGAAGCCTGCCAGCAGCGTGCTGTCCACAGAGACAGCCTCGACAATCCACTCGTGCCACTCCACGGGAGAAAAGGCGCCATCTATCCGACCGTCGACGGCGGCATCGCGCAGGACTCTGTACAGGAGAACGGCAAAGTGGCCCGCGGGGGGGCACACAAACTGAATCTTCATCCAGCCAAACAAGTCAAACATCAAAGACTTCCAGAGCCGGAGAGAGGTCCACTCGGATGCTTGGCCACGGGCCCTGCTGTAGGCGCCGGCAATTTCTGGAAGTGTGAGGACGGCCTTGGCGAGGAGGTGATCAAACATCTTGATTGCCGATTTTGCCATTGGCTTGGTCGTTGTTCCCGATATCACGGATATGAGAGTGTCGAGAATGTGGGCCCTGACGTGCTGGGCGGTCTCGCGGTCGGGGTTTTGGGCCATGACGAAGATGAGGAGGTCCAGCACCAGCTTCATGGAGCGGTGCTGGTCCGTCTCGTTCCATTCCAGATAGAAGTCGAGGAGCGTGACGCTGAGGTGCTTGGAAAATGCCCATGCCCGAAGATGGGGCGAGTCCGACTTGGCGGCCTGCGTGACAAAGCCGCAGAGCAGCACGCACGAGTTTCCAGACGCAGATTTGTGCCGGGCCGCCCGCGACAAAGTCTGCGAAAAGGCTTGCTGGGCTGATCTACGGGGGCATGTTAAGCATCAGCATCTGTTGGAACGGGTGCGCCACGAGCCTCTTACTGGGCTTTATGTTCATCTGGCTGCTGAAGAGCCCACTTGACGAGGTCATTGGCTGTGATGGAGACATCGTCAAGATTGGGGATGCTGCCTGGGCTGGACATGGTGACGGGGGCACCTGATATCATAGAAACTTGGCCCTCCTTCCTCGTGAATTTGTTGATTCTTTCATTCCTATGATATCTGGAGGATGAGCAGCTGGCGCCTGCGAATTGGACAGCTGGTTCTCGTTTAATCGATTTGATATCACGTGAGAAAATGTTGAGCCCCACCCCACCGAAATTCAAAGAATTTATCTCACCCACAAAAGATTATCATCACGAACAACGTCAAGGCCCACCCGACAAAAGAAAGCTGATCAAACGTACAGCCCCCACTCGCCGGAACCTTTGCGTATTACCAATAGATCCTCTAGATATCTACTTGGGAGACGGTCAAGATGTCAAGTACGGCGCCCCTCTGGACGGTCTTTGTTTCAAAAGAGCCTTTTCTTCTCGAGACCTTTTGCAGAGCATCCCTGCTGACGTGCGGCCAGAAATCACCGTTGCCGGCGTACGCGAACGGATGACGGACATCCTGGAGTATTCGACCAATACCAAGAAGCGCAACTTCCTGGAAACAGTTGAGCGTGGGTTTGGTCCCGATTCCAGGAAGCCGGCCAAGGTTGGGCTCACTGCTGACACGGCCGCGTAACGGACAGTCCAGATCGGGCTCAAGAACTATGACCCCCAGCGTGACAAGCGTTTCAGCGGCACGGTCCGCCTGCCCACGATCCCGCGCCCGAAGATGAGCATCTGCATCCTCGGCGACCAGCACGACATTGACCGCGCCAAGCACGGCGGTGTTGACGCGATGGTATGGCAGCCTGCTTTATTGATTCGTGGCCGAACTCGACTCTGACTGTCAAATTTGATTATTTTAGAGCGCCGACGACCTCAAGAAGCTCAACAAGAACAAGAAGCTCATCAAGAAGCTCGCGCGCAAGTACGATGCCTTTGTTGCCTCGGACTCGCTCATGAGGCAGATCCCCCGTATCCTTGGACCCGGTCTTTCTAAGGGTTCGTTCTCCCCCTCCGGCCAACTTGTTCAACGGCTTACATAGTTGGTAAACAGCCGGCAAGTTCCCCACGCCTGTCTCTCACGCCGACAACCTGACGGAGAAGCTTAACGAGGTCAAGTCGACGATCAAGTTCCAGCTCAAGAAG
>JAOYNU010080385.1:0-57171 GCA_026745395.1 Tympanopsis confertula | reverse complement strand
AGGTTCTTAGGTTTTTTAAGTCGTTTAGATAGGAATTATAAAGTATTAAGATCCTTCCGAAGCCTCGGCTATACCCTTACTAATCGTTCGTATCCCTATATATATATTAGTTATTAGTTATATAATTCTTTTAAATATTATCTAGTACCTAATATCTTCGCCGCCGCCTAATTCTACGAATACTAGTCGAATCGATAATTAAATACTACCCCTAGAACTAGAAGAATATAAACTTTTTAACGAATTTACTTTTCTCTTAATAACTTACCTATCTAGCTAATAGTTTATAGTAGTATACCCTAAAATCCTAATAGAGAAAAACCCCTTATTTAAGTATTTCGATAATACTACTACTATAGAAATACCTTTTACTTAGGTACTATTATATATCCTATTTTATATAATACTATATAGTATATTTTAAAATATAACTCTTTTTATTATTTAAGCCCTACTTTTCTTATAGACCTTATTTATATTTAGTATACTATTTAGTATATTATATATATTAAAATAAGATTTAATTTAACTTTTATTTTCTTAAATACCCTACTTTTCTTATAAGCCCTACTTTTTAATTATTATAGTATCTAATATATTATATATATTAAAATAAATTTTAATATAACTCTCTATTTCTTATAAGCCCTACTTTTCTTATAAGCCCTACTTTATTAGCCCTACTTTATATTTATTATACTATCTAGTATATTATATATATTTAAATAAGCTTTATTAGAATTCTCTATTTCTTATAAGCCCTACTTTTCTTATAAGCCCTACTTTTTATATAAGCCCTACTTTTCGTATAAGACTTACTATATATATACTTATAATACTAGCTAATATATACTAGTAAGTATATATATAGATATTTATTAGTTAAATTATTATTATATAATTTAATCTTTAAACCTATATATCTCGTAAACTACTAGATATTACGTAATAAAAAGTCACTAGCTATAATCGTCTATTTTTTCTCTATATTTTAAGCTAGCTTACGTAATAATCTAATTTTTAAAAATAATCAGTAATCAAAAATAATCACTGATTATAATAATCAGTAATCAGTAAAAAGTAATCACTGATAACAATAATTAGTAATCGATTATTGTAATCAGTAATCAGTAATCAAAAATTACAACTCTGATAAATACTAGTACTATAAATATCTTAAACCTATAAAGTCTTTAGATAATTATAGTATCGGTAGCGGGGCGAAGAGAGGCGTCGTAGAACTATAACTACTTTTTTCCTAAAATTATAATATCGGACTATCCGGGGATTATATAGGCCTAGATATTTTTATAAAACCTACTTATATTTAGCTTAAAATAAGCTATTTAGGATATAATAGGCTAGAGGTTTCTAAATTAATTTACGATTTACTAAAGATAACGGGGCTAGATCGGGTAGAGGGTAACTCTATATTTAATAGAAGCTCTATCGGATATCGTAGTAAAACTATAGTAATTAGAGTCGATAAAGGTTTTTATATTAGATCTATCGTTTATAATAGTATTTATATAAATACCTTCTTCTTCTAAAGAGGTAGGGGGTTAAACGGGGATTTCCGGGGGTTCTAGAGATTTTAAGTTAAGATTTTAATTTAAAATTACTCTTTTTCTAATTCCGAATCTTCCGAGTTATCCGAGAAGATCTCTACTATTTTAAAAGTCTTTTTAGTTTTCGCGGTTTTTATAAGGGCTTTTATAGTAAGGGCTAGAGTTTCTCGGATAGCCCTAGATATCTAAGGCTTTTCTAGGGCTAGAATAGTATTTCTAATATAAGCTTAAGTCTAAATTAAAATTATAAAGTAAGAAGTATATAAGTAGTTTTTCTAAGTATAGTAGAAGTAGAAATTAAATCGGAATTTCTCTTCTTTTTCTTTTAAAATTAGGCGGCTTTTAGAGATTTTAGAAAAAGGTTCCTAATCTATAAGGTTTTTATAAGAGGTTTAAATAGTTTAAGAAAACCCCTAAATTTAGAACTAGCTAGTAGGGGCCCGGGAGAGGTTTAGCGAGGTATAAGAAGAAGAATAATACTTCTCGTAATAGGCTTAGCCTTTTAAATCCGAAATAAGTTTTAAAAGAATCCTAATATATAAAGCGTAAATTTAGGGTTTTTCTTAGTTAATTAGGGCTTTTTAGAGTTCTAAAGAGATATTCCCTTCTAGATATAAGATTTTTATACTTTCTAGGGTATTTATAAACCCGGCTTTAGTAAGGAGGTATTCGAATTTTAGAAAATAAAAAGTAAATAAATTTATTTCTTTTATTTTTTTTTTTTAGAATTTATCTTAAGCCTTAATTATTTTATTAAAATCTATATAAATAAATTCTAAGTAAACTAGTAAATTCGAAAAATTTACGAGTTTTTACTTTTCTATATTTTAAATATAAGTAAATACGAAAAATTAGGCCGAGGATTCTATCCTATTATAGATATAGTAGAACTAAGTAAAAAAGGTACTAATAAAGTCTTTATCGATACCGATTTTAGCTCGGGCTTCTAAGACCTAAGCTTTAAAATCTTTCTATTTTCCGGTAAAATAGGGGATATCGGGAAGGGCTTTTTTAGGCTAGGAATTCTCGGGGGCCCCGGCCTATTCCGGTACTAGAAAGGCTAGAAGGGCTAGGGCCTTAAGGGCTTCTTAGAGTTAATTTTATAGATTCTAGATAACCTTTTCCTATATAGCTTACGAGGTAGCTATCCTATTTATATTAGCCTCTAAATAGGCTAAATACTAGGCTTAAGTATTCTAGGGGTTTATCGTAAGGTCTCGGGGGGGGTTTTCTAGAATTCTAGGATTCTTAAAAGTCTCTAGATCGTAGAGTCTTTATTAGAACAATAACGTATCGTAAAATATACTCTATTTCCTAGGAAATTCTACTAAATAGAGAGTTCTAATTTTAGAATACGAAAAAGAAGGACTTAGAAGAGTTTTAAGAAACGAAAAGGGGTTCTAGGAAGTTTATAAAATTTAAAAAGGCCTAGAAGTCGTCTAGGGCTTTTCGTAGAGAGTCTAGGAGCCTAGATATCGTCTAGGACTTTTTCTAGAGGTTCTAGGGGCTTAAATATCGTCTAGGACTTTTCTAGAGTTCCGGGGGGCCTAGATATCGTCTAGGGCTTTTTAAAGTTCTTAAAAGACTTTAGAATAATATAATAGTCTATATAAGAGGTAAACCTTTTTACGTAAAATAAGATTATATTCTAAACTAAAGAGAAAAAAAGGAAGGAGACCCTATAGGAGGCGTTAGGTTCTTTATATATAGCGAAGGACCCCTAGGGGGTCCGGAGAAATCCGTACGGTTCTATAAGCCTAGACTTAGGTCTAGGTTTAATAGAAAAGGCTAGTAATATATCTTAGTACCTAGAGATATAGTATTTTAATAGTATCTTATACTATTAGAAAACTAGTAGGAAATTAGTATTTAGGCGCGGGGTTTCCCTATACTAGGGTTCTAGAATACGCTACCGTCGATTACTAATTCGATAGTTAAGTTACTAAGTCGAAAATACGTTCTTTAGAATACTTAAGTTCTCCTAGTTCTAGAGGTAGTATTTTCTTATCGATTTAACTAGTATTCGTAGATCTAGACGGCGGCGAAGATAACGGGTACCGGATAACGTTAAAAGGACCACGTAACTAATAACTAAACTACGTATAGGGCTACGTATAATTAGCGAGGGCGTGGCCGAGGCTTTTAGAAGAGTCTTAACCCTTTACACTATTAACCACGGCTATCTAGTAAAGTTGTATATTAAAGCGGTTAATCTATAAAGTTAGTATATATATAATATCTAGAACTCGAGAAGAATACTAACCTTATAGGTATTATCTACTAGGATTACCTTAGAAGACTACTTCTACTATTTAATATACTATTTATAAGTCTAGAAAATACTATATACGCACTTATCGTTATCTTCGTCGCGTAAGATACGAGACTAAATATTATCGCCGTAGCGTTCTTCGAGGTCTAATAAGAAGCGCTATATAGGTATTAAATCGCCGAGAGATTATTACCGGTACTTCGTAATAGTATTCTATATATTATAATTATAAAGTACTACCTCTAGGTATATTTCGCGTATAATTCTAACGATATCTAATACTATATTTCTCGGATTACTTATAGTAATTAGGATATTAGCTTTATAGCTATTAATATAATAGTAGTATCTCGTTATTCTACTCGCGGTAGTAGTCTTAGTACTAAGGTTATAGTTATATAATTCGTAGCTAAATACTATCCGAAAGCGCTATAATCGGTCTCCTTTACGAGGTCTCGAAAGTAAAGCTTACTAGTAATAGCTAGTTAATATAGAAGAAATCTTATTCTAAGTCTTCTTCGTATATACCGCTTTAATATTACTACTATAGTTATAATAATATATATAATACTATTGACGGTAACGCGCTGCAAATAGTAGTTTAGGGTACCGATAGACTTTTATTAATTAGATAACGAGAGTAAGCTAAATAAAGCTCTTATAGAGTCTAAAGTAGGGTTTCCCTACTCGTAATATAGTTATATACTTATAACCTCTTAGGTCCTATAGGTCTTACCCCGTAATATTACCCCTTCTCTCTCTACTTTTTAGTATTAAATCTCTTCTATTATACTTTTAAGTACTTTATTCTTATTAAGTAGTACTCTCTCGGACTATCGTTTTATCGGATATTCCCCTATTTTACTTCCTAGTTATCTAAAACTATAGTACTTTCGATATTTTCTAGGCTTATAGGAGTAAAAGTTTTATATCTAGTTTATTTTACTTATATAATATATTTATTCTTATATTTTCTAGTATAAAAGATTATCTCTACCCGGAATTCGTATTCTTTATTTACTATAATTAGTAGGGTAATTTTATCGTATAGCTATTACGATAATAAGCCCTCGTACTCCGCCGAATATAAGAAGTTTAAATAAAAGTAATTATAAATACTAGTAGGGATATTAAACTTATAAATATTTAGTATAATTACCTTTATAATAGTATATTTAGTATATAGCTAATCTAATTTTTAATTTAAGTATTTTATTTAGATATTCCTAAAGTTTAACTATACTTAATCGCCTATTTTAAAGTTCTTAGTAATATATCGGTATTAGTTAGTTTATTTTTCTATTACTTATTAACTATCTATAAGAGTAGCTACTACTTATTATTAGACCTCCTAGAGCTTTAGAACTATATTCTTAATTACTATATACTTATTACTAATATAACTCTATTTCTTATTTATTTAGATAAAGTCGATATTATAACTATAAGTAGTAAAAAAAAGTAAAATACTTCCTCTCGTATACTAGGGCCTATTATTAAAAATTAACTAAACTACTAGTAACTATATAGCCTAGTCCTATTAACTAAAAGTAATATAATAGTATAAGAACTACTATATTTCCTAGTTTATCCTTTTAGTAGTACTATTAGTTTATAAATAGTAAGCCGTTAAGAGCTTCTTTTCGATTTTTAGTAATTCGTAGAAGTATTTCTAGAAGTTATCTATTTATTACCCCTTTTTATCGTAAATAATAGATTTAGGGGGCTTATAGTATATATAAATATAAGTTAAAAAAGTTTTAATTATATTATTTACCCCTCCTATTCGTAACGGTATTAGGATAAGGCTTCTAGAAAAGTAGTTTATAATTACTAGTAATTACTCGTATCCCTATTCGTTTAGTAGATATATTATAAAATCTATTAAAATAGAGGCCTAGTTTCGCGATAGTATTAGTAAAGGTTATAGTAAATTATATTTCTTCTACCTCTAAATCTTATTTTTACTATATATCGAATAGGTTTTTACGAATTTATAAGTATTTATTCTAAATTTAGGCTAGAAGAATTAACGTATAAGTATAGAAATAAAGGTCTTATAGTTAAAATATCCTCTAATAGCTAAGTCGTAATACTACTAGATTAAAGCTATATAGAAGGGTTCGTAATTTAAAATCTATAATTTTCCGTATAGAAAGAGTTAAGAATTATTAATAGAAGTTTTCGAGATCTAAGCTATTATAGGAAGTACTAATCTTAAAGGGAATATCGGCGTTTTCTTAAGAACTAATTATATTAGTTCTTTGTATAAAAGGTCTACTACTCTCGTAATTTTCTATAAGTTTTAAAATTCTAATTAGCGAAATAGTTATATTCTAATATCTATTTCCGAAGTTATTATAATAGGGTTCTAAATTTCTTTCTAGAACTATAGATATCGGTTTTTAATATATTTAGAACTATCGTTATAGGTATTTATATATAAGAGAATATCTAGAACTTATAATAATTTTCTAGGCCTATAAACTATTTTCTATAAAAGTAGTACTTCTAGTAACTCTATCTAATATACTTAGTATTCCGATAGATATCTCTTCTTATAGAAGTATTCTAGGTTCTTATAATCTATAATAATCGTTAAAGAGGTTAATTTATATAATTCCGTATACTATTTAGTAATTCTAGCGATAATCGAGAGGAGTTCTTTATCGTAAATTAGGTAATTCTTTTTAGCTAGCGATATTTTACGTAAAAAAAAGTAATAAAATACTAAAAAATATTATATCGTTAAACTAATTATCCTCCGATAATAAATCTAAAAGTATTATATTTAATATATATATCTTAGTTAGGGTCTTAATAGGCGAGTACTCTACTAGCTAAAAAACGTTCTTTAAGGATCTCGAAAGCCTATTATACTACTTCTAACTATTCGAATAGCGTATCTTTTTTTAAAAGCTAATAAAAAGGGTTTATAAGTTTACTAAAATCCTATATAAGTTTATAGTAGTAGTTAGTAAAATAAATAAATCCCCTTATACTTCTTATACTCGTAGGAGCTTCTTATTTATAAATAGCGGCGACTTTAATAAGATCTATTAATATACTTTCTTTAGCTATAACGATTAAACTAAAGTATTTAATACTTTTAATTTCGAGCTCGTATTTCGAGATATCTAAGTATAGGCTAGTTTTTTCGAGATATAATAGTACTTCTTTTACTTAAGTTTTATATTCTCCGAGAGTATTATCCGTATAGATAAAGATATTATCTATATAGGCTAAGATATAGTAGTCGAGAAGATTACGAAGAACCTAATTTATAAAGTATTAGAATATAAAAATACTATCCGTAAGGCTAAAAAGAGTAATAACCTATTTAAATAGACTATAGTATATATAAAAGGCCGTTTTCTAGATATCTTCGTCTATTATCTAGATTCGATTAAATACTACTCTTATATCGAGTTTTATATATTATTTAGCTATTCTAATCTAGTATAAGGTCTCTCCGATTAGTAGTAAAAAGTAACGATCGCGCTTCGTAAGGCTATTTAGAGCCCTATAGTCGATATAGAATCGTAAACCCCTACTAGGTTTATAAGCGAATAGTATAGGTATAGTAGCGGCTAATTAACTAATATAGATAAACCTTTTTTTAAATAAGTTTATAAAAGTCTTTCGTAGTATAAGAAACTCGTCTCGTAATATACTATATAAAAATCCTTATAGTACTTTTAGGTCTTTTCTATTAGTTCTTTTAACTAGATCGATATTTATATTTAAATTATTTCGGTAAAATAGTAGTTCTTCTCGATTATATACGAAAATATCCTAGAATTAAATATATTAAAATAGTAGGCGTTTATAGATTTACTCTAGTATTAGTTCTTTCTTATTCTTAAGAGTATATTCGATATCTTTAGGCTTATAGTAAAGATTTCGGAAGCTCTCGGATTTTATTATTTCGTATACTTAATCTTAGCGGCTATAATAATTACGATTACTAGTTTAGTATTATAAATAAGTTCTTTTAAGTAGTAGATAATAGTTTTAGAAGTTAAAATAAAAGTAGTATTAGCGGATTAGTTGTAAATAACCCTATTTTCTATAAACTATAAGAGCCCTAGTATTAAGTCTTAATTTACTTTTACTATATAATAGGTATATTAGTAGTACTAGCGATAACTTATAATATCTACTTCGAAGTAAGCTTTTTTATTTATAGTTCTAGCTATTCCGGTAATTTTTTTTAATATTCTAAGTTCTATTTTAAAATACGGAAATTTTAAACGGTTATTAGTTTATTACTACTTAGAATACTAGAAGAATAGTTTAAGTCGAATAAGTATTTTATATAGCTTATTCGATTAATTATAATATTTACTTTAAAAAAAAGTAGATTTATTTTCTTAGTCTTTTCCTAGTACTCCTAGTATTCTAATTAAGTTTTTTTATACTCTTATATATAATTTAGTATAAAAGCGACTAGTTTTCCGACTTTTTACTAATAGTATTAAAAATAAGTTTAATATAAGTAATAGTAATTTTAATAAAAGTTTTCTTACTCTTCTAAAATATACCTAAAGGATAGAAGGTAATAGTATAACTTAAATATCTATATTAGAAATAAGTACTAATTACTTTTTAGTATAATATTTCCTCTTATATTACTTATTTCGAGCGGTTTTTATAATACTAAAAGTCTAAGGGAAGCCTAAGCTAATAGGGTATTTATTTAAATTCGGCGTATTCTTACGAGTATATTAAATAAAAGCTTATATAAGAGCGAGATTTAAATTAATATTTATAAGATCGTAAAGTAGAAGAGTAGTAAAAATAGTAATAGTAGTATTACTACGAGCTAGAGATAGTAAATATAGTATAGTATAAATAGTAGAAAGGGCTTTTAATATCTATATATTAGTTTAAATATAATAGTAATATTAGATATATTCTACGAGTATATCTTTAATAGTCTTACCGATAATAGTACTTCGAATTAACTAATTTATATTATAATAAAAGTTATTAATTTTAATATTTTTAGCCTATTCTAATTTATCGGCTTCTATTAGTAGGTATTCGAATTTAGTATAGTAGGTATCGAAATCCGAGGTTCCCTATTTTAAATTAATCTATTTTATATAAGTAGTATATTCGTAGTCCGGGTTAGTATATAAATAGTTTAAATAAATCTAGATATTCGAGAGTAGAAGTATTTCTTTATTAAATTTAGTACTAATAAAAAGGGTATAGTTCTTATTAGCCGAGCCTTTTAAAACTATAAAGAGAGTAGTAATTTAACTAGAGATACTACCGAGCGCCTCTATATCGATTCGAAGTTTTATACGAGCTTTACTTCGCTAGTTTCGATACTCTAGTTTAGAGCTATCGAATTCAGTAAGTAGGGGTAAACGAGTACGCCTCTCTATTCTAGTAGGTATAAGGAGTAGGATATAAAGTATCGGAAATAAAAGTATAGAAGCGAATAAGTCTAGTAATTATTAACGGCAACGCGCTGTAAAATAGTAGTTTAGGGTACCGATAGACTTTTATTAATTAGATAACGAGAGTAAGCTAAAACGAAGCTCTCGTAGGATCTAAAATAGGGCTTCCTAAACTCGTAATATAGTTATATAACTATAATATAACCTCTTAGGTCTAACGGGTCTTACCCCGTAATAATACCCCCTCTCCCTCTACTTCTTATAGCCTTAAACCTCTTCTATTATACTTTTAAATACCCGGTTTTTATTAGATAATACTCTTTCGGTCTATTATTCTATTAGATACTCCCCTATTTTACTTCTTAATCGTCTAAAACTATAGTACTTTCGATATTTTCTAGGCTTATAAGAGTAGGGGTTTTATAACTTATTTATTTTACTTATACGATATACTTATTCTATCGTTTTCTAGTATATAAGATTACCTTTACTCGGAATTCGTATTCTCTATTAATTATAATTAGTATAGTTATTTTATTATAAAGCTATTATAATAATAGGCCTTCGTATTATACCGAGTATAAGAGGTCTAAATAGAAGTAATTATAGATACTAGTAGGGATATTTAGTTCGTAGATATTCGGCGTAACTATATTCGTAATAGTATATTTTATATATAACTAGTCTAGCTTTTTATTTAAGCGCCCCGTTTAGATATTCTTAAAATCTAATTATTTTTAATTACTTATTTTAAAGTTCTCTATAGTATATCTATATCGATTAGCTTACTTTTCTATTACTTATTAATTATCTACGAGAGTAGTAGTTACCTATTATTAAACCTCTTAGAACTTCGAAACTATATTTTCGGCTATAGAGTACTTATTACTAGGCTAACTCTAATTTTTATCTATTTAAATCGGTTCTATATCGTATCTATAATTAATAAAGAAAAATAAAATACCTCCTCTCGAGTACTAAGGCTAGTTACTAAAAATTAACTAAATTACTAGTAATTATAAGGCTTAATCTTATTAGCTAAAAGTAATATAGTAATATAAAAACTACTATACTTCTTAATTTATCCTCTCGGTAATACTATTATTTTACGGATAGTAGGTAGTTAAGAGCTTTTTTTCGATTTTTAATAGCTTATAGAAGTATTTTTAGAAACTATCGATCTATTACCTTCCTCTATTTAAGATAATTAATTTAAAAAGTTTATAGTATATATAGATATAAATTAGGAAAATTTTAACTAAATTATTTATTTCCCCTATTCGTAATAGTATTAGTATAAAGCTTTTAGAAAAGTAGTTTATAACTACTAATAGCTACTCGTAACCCTATTCGTTTAGTAAATATATTATAAAATCTATTAAAATAGAGGCCTAGTTTTATAATAGTATTAGTAAAGGATATAGTAAACTATACTTCTTTTACCTCTAAATATTATTTTTACTATATATTAAATAGGCTTTTATAAATTTACGAGTATCTATTCCGAGTTTAGGCTAGAAGAATTATCGTATAAGTATAATAATAAGGGTTTTATACCTAAAATATCCTCCGATAGTTAAGTTATAATACTATTAAATAAGTACCGTATAGAGGGGTTTATAGTTTAGGATCTATAATTTACCGTATAAAAGGAGTTAAGATTTATCGACTAAGGCTTCTAAGATCTAAACTATTATAAAAGGTACGAGCTTCGAAGGGAATATTAGTACTTTTTCTAGAACTAGTTATATTAGTTCTTTATATAAAATATCTATTACTCTTATAATTTCTTATAAATCTCGAAGTTCTAATTAGTAAAAAGGTTAAATTTTAGTATTTATTTCTAAAGTTATTATAATAGGGTTTTAAATTTCCTTCTAAAATTATAGATATCGATTTTTAGTATATTTAGAACTATCGTCGTAGGTATCTATATACGAGAGAGTATTTAAGACTTATAATAGTTTACCCGGCCTATAAACTATTTTCTATTAAAGTAGTATTTCTAGTAACTCTATCTAGTATACTTAGTATTCCGATAAGTATTTCTTCTTATAGAAGTATTTTAAGTTCTTATAATCTATAATTATTATTAAAGAGTTTAATTTACGTAGTTCTACCTACTATTCGGTAATTCTAGTAATAATCGAGAAGAACTCCTTATCGTAAATTAGGTAGTTCTATTCGGCTAGCGATATCTTATATAAAAAGAAAATAATAGGGTACTAAAGAATATTATATTATTAAACTAATTATCTTCTAATAGCGAATCTAGAAGTATTATATTCGATTCGTATATCTCGGTCTAGATCCTAATAAGTAAGCGCTTTATTAGCTAAGAAATATTCCTTAAAAGTCTTAAAAGCTTTTTATATAATTTCTAATTACTCGAATACCGTATCTTTCTTTATAAGTTAGTAAAACGGGTTCGTAAGTTTACTAAAGTCTTATATAAATTTATAGTAGTAATTAGTAAAACTAATAAATCCCCTTATACTTTTTATACTTATAGGAGTTTCTTATTTATAGATAATAGTAATTTTAATATAATCTATTAATATATTTTCTTTAACTATAATAATTAAACCGAAATACTTAATACTTTTAATTTTAAATTCGTACTTCGAGATATCTAAATATAAGCTAGTTTTTTCGAGATATAAGAGTATTTCTTTTACTTAAATCTAATATTCTTCGAGGGTACTATCCGTATAGATAAAAAATATTATCTATATAGGCTAAAATATAGTAGTCGAGAAGATTACGAAGAATTTAATTTATAAAGTATTAGAATATAGAAAAACTATTTATAAGACTAAAAAAGGTAATAACTTATTTAAATAAACTATATCGTATATAAAAGGCCGTTTTCTAGATATTTTTTATTAGCTATATAGATTCGATAGAATACTACTTTTATATCGAGTTTTATATACTATTTAGTTATTTTAATCTAGTATAAGGTCTCTCCGATTAGTAGTAAAAGGTAATAATTACGCTTTATAAGGCTATTTAGAGCCTTATAGTTAATATAGAATCGTAACCCTCTACCGGGTTTATAGGCGAATAGTATAAGGGTAGTAATAGCTAATTAATTAGTATATATAAAACCTTTTTCTAGGAAATCTATTAAAATCTTTCGTAGTACGAGAAGCTCGTCTTACGATATACTATATAGGGGTTTTTATAATACTCTTAGGTCTTTTTTATTAGTTCTTTTAATTAGTTTAATATTTATATTTAACTTATTTCTATAAGGTAGTAGTTCTTCTCGTTTATATATAAAAGTATCCTAGAATTAAGTATATTAAAATAGTAAGTATTTACGAATTTACTCTAGTATTAGTTTTTTCTTATTCTTAAAAATATATTCGATATCTTTTAAGCTAATAGCGAAGATTTTAGAGGCTCTCGGATCCTATTTTTTCGTAAACTAGATCTTAATAGCTATAACGATTACGATTACTAGTTTAGTACTATAAATAAGCTCTTTCGAGTAGTAGATAATAGTTTCGGAAGTTAAAATAAAAGTAGTATTTACTAATTTATTATAAATAACCCTATTTTCTATAAATTATAAGAGCTTTAGTATTAGGTCTCGACTTACTTTTACTATATAATAGTTATATTAATTATATTAGTAATAGCCTTCGATATTTATTTCGAAGTAAACTACTTTATCTATAGTTTTAGCGATTCTAGTAATTCTTTTTAATATTCTAAGTTTTATTTTAAAATATAGAAAATTTAAATAGTTTACTAGTTTATTACTAATTAAAGTATTAGAAAAGTAATTTAAATCGAATAAGTATTTCGTATAACTTATCCGATTAATTATAATATTTACTTTTAAAAAAATCTATTTTCTTAGTTTTTTCCTAGTATTTTTAGTATTCTAATTAAATTTTCTTATACTCTTATATATAATTTAATATAAGAGTAACTAGTTTTCTAGCTCCTTAGTAGTAGTATTAAAAATAAATTTAATATAAATAGTAATAATCTTAATAAAGGTTTTCCTACTCTTCTAAAAGGTATTTAGGGGATAAAAGGTAATAGTATAACCTAGATATTTATAATAGAAGTAAGTACTAGTTATTTTTTAATATAATATTTCCTCTTATATTACCTATTTCGAGTACTTTCTATAATATTAAAAATCCGAGGGGAGGCCTAGGCTAATAGGGTATCTATTTAAGTTCGGCGTATTCCTATAAGTATATTAGGTAAAAGCTTATATAAAAGTAAGATTTAAATCGATATCTATAAGGTCGTAAAGTAGAGGAGTAGTAAAAATAGTAATAATAGTACTACTATAAGTAGGAGATAATAAATATAGTATAATATAAATAGTAAAAAGGGCTTTTAATATCTATAAATTAACCTAAATATAGTAGTAATATTAAACTTATTCTACGAGTATATTTTTAATAGTTTTAGTAATAATAGTACTTTAAATTAACTAATTTATATTATAATAAAGGTTATTAATTTTAATATTTTTAGCCTATTCTAGGCTATTAATTTCTATTAATAGGTATTTAAATTTAGTATAGTAAATATCGAAATCCGAAGTTCTTTATTTTAAATTAATTTATTTAGTATAAGTAGTATATTTATAGTCGGGGTCGGCGTAGAGGTAATTTAGATAAATCTAGATATTCGAGAGTAGTAGTATATCCTTTTAAAGCTTAGTACTAATAAAAAGGGTATAGTTTATATTAGCTAAGCTTTTTAAAGTTATAAAAAGAATAGCGATTTAACTAGAAATACCTTCGAGTATATCTCTATCGATTCGGAGTTTTATACGAGCTTTATTTCGCTAATTTCGATACTTTAATTTAGAACTATTAAATTTAGTAAATAAAAGTAGATAAGTACGTACTTTTATAATAGTAGGTATAAAGAGTAGAATAGAAAGTATTAGCGAAGTAGGCGTAAAAGCGAATAGATTTAAAGATCTTAGTAGTAATACGAGTAATTTAATATTTAAAATATTATTAGTATTAGAATTAATATCGTCGGGGTTTACTATAAAGGTAATCGGAAATTAGAAGGTTTTATTAAAAATATAAATCGCCTAATAGAAATTCTTATTAGCTTAGTATTAATTAACTCGTAGGGCGAGTAATTCGGAAATATAAGGTATTTAATCGGAAACCTAGATAATTTAAATAAAAACCTAGATAATTTAATTAGAAGTATACGGATTACCTAGTTCGGAAGTATATAAAATACTTAAATCAATTAACTCGTTAGTAATAAGGAATAGAACTTCCGAAGAAATTAGATTATTAATTTAAAAACTAACGAAAATTTAAAAAAAAAGTAATTTAATTAATTATTAATAGTAATACGCTATAAAATAGTAATTTAAAGTACTAATAGACTTTTATTAATTAGATAACGAGAGTAAGCTAAAACGAAGCTCTCGTAGGATCTAAAGTAGGGCTTCCTAAACTCGTGATATAGTTACGTGACCATAATATAACCTCTTAGGTCTAACGGGTCTTACCCCATAATAGTAATCTTGGTAATCCTATAAGCGGCTTAGTAATTATAATAATATCGTTTTCGATATAAGTATTATCGGGGTTTACTATAGAGGCTATCGGTATTCGTAAATAGTATTAAAAGTATAGATCGCTTATTAGAAGCTCTTATTAGTTTAATATTAATTAACTCGCTATACGAGGAATTAGATATATAGGTCGCCTAAATAGAAGCTTAAATAGTTTAAGTAGAAGCCTAGATAGTTTAATCGGAGGTATATAGATTACTTAATTCGGAAATATATAAAATACTTAAATTAATTAATTTATTTATAATAAGGAATAAAACTCTAGAAGAAATTAGATTATTTAATTTAGAAACTAATAAAAACTTAAAAAAAATAATCTAATTAATTATTAATAGTAATACGTTATAAATAGTAGTTTAGGGTACCGATAGACTTTTATTAATTAGATAATAAGAGTAAGCTAAACGAAGCTCTCGTAGAGTCTAAAGTAGGGTTTCCCCGCTCGTAATATAGTCACGTACTTATAACCTCTTAGGTCCTACGGGTCTTACCCCGTAATAAATACGTCTTAATACCCTCGAATAAGTTACTAGAACTAGTATAGCGTATATAGAAGTAAGAAGTTTCTATAATACTAAATAACGCGCTTTTAATAATTTTATATATCTCCTATATTACTTTAGTAATAGTAACGAGAGGCGTAGTAATTATAATAGCGGCTTAAATATCTATAATAATTATAGAAGTAATATAAATAGTTACGGAAGCGATACGAATAGTTATAGAAGCGATATAAAAAACTACGACGATAGTATAGATAGTTTTAAACGAGTACTTTAACGAGGTAGTAAGGTATTAAATATATATTCCGTAGCCCTATTAAAAATATAAAATACCCGTTTATAATATAGTTATATTACTATAAAGCTAGGAAATAACTATTCCTAATTAAGGTAGGATAAGCTCGAAAAATACGAGATTAAGCTCGAAAAATGGAGTCCGCTTCTGGAACCCACATATCAACACAGGGGTCACGTGTATTAGGGGGTACAGGTCTCTAACGTGTCGACCAGATAATCTCTCACCAAGGGAAAAAAAACCTACGATCATCTGACCTGGTACCAAGAACTACACATTCATACTTACAGACTGGTATGCACGCGCTCGCCCACGGGATCCAGCAACAATGACGTCTTCCTTTCAAAAGGTGCACAAGAGGATTGTGCGGAAGCGCAATCACAACCACCGTGACATGAGCTCGCTCCACGTCAACTCGCGCGACTCAAAACGCTTGCACAGGGCACAGATCCGCGATGGAAAGATTACGGCCATGGCGGCTGCGAGGAGGAAGAGAGAGCAGCCTCTCCGTACGCACTGCGCACTGCCTCTTGAAACCAAATCCAAGTCCACAGAGCGTGGTTATGCTGACCAGTTGGTTGCTCGCGCGGCATCTGACCAGTCGCACGCGTCGGATTCTTCCAAAATGCCGTCAAGGAGCGCGAGGCCGCCACTCTGGCTCCAGAGCTGATACACGAGCTTATCAACACGTATGCAACACCCATTCTTTGAGGCCGCCAAACGGACGAAAGAAGAGAAAAGAAGAGAAGAGAAGAGAACAAGACAACAACAGACTCGAGCACTGACCATCGGTCCAGTTTCGTACATGGCCACGCCCAGGATCTTGCAGAGCTCAAGAAGCTACGCCAGCCAAACAAGCCCCCCTCCCCCCGGGAGGAGTCGCTCCAGCTCAGCATTGCCACGCTCGAGACCGAACAAAAGGACGGATTCCGTGAGTGGCCACCAGCCCGCCATGCGTGCACATGCTCAACGTTGACCTGTCCCAGTCATTCCTGATCTCACCAGTCCCGACAACGTCTCTCTTCTTGCTCGCTGGGAGGGCTCCTGGGCGTACCTGAGTAATCTCCGCTGGGTGAGACTGACAGCTTCCGGATCCTCCAATCCAGCCAGTTTCCCGCCGAGTTAGGAATGAATGAATGAAAACATCGACGTAAAAGACACGTACACATGCAAAAGTCGCTGGTCACATCGCCATCGCCATCTTGGTCTCTTGCTGCGGGTCATTTGTGCTTCTGCGGGCTCTTCATCTTCGGCCTTGTTTCAGGACAGATTCCGCAATCATGCTGCCATGCCATCCATCATATCATATCATGCCATCATGCACGCCCTCGCCAAAACCTTCCAACATGTCGAACTGTCTGCTTCGTAGTGGTACGAAATGTTTTCATTACATGCCCTCCCCGACCATGCTTCCACCACGACCAAAATCAAAATACCTTGGCGCCTTTCCAAGGTTGCTCTGCAGCCAGGTACCTGTCAGCACTGCGTCGTGGCACCACGACGTGACATGTCGGGGCTCTGAGCCAGCCCAATAGCATCTGTTATATTGTCGGCATGCCAACAATATAACAGATGGCATCGGGCCAACGATATAGCCACCAGTCGCCAGTGACCTGTGCTTGACCGAAAGGGGCCTGTCCGAGCACATGCAGTATTCTGTTTCTGTATTCCAAACAACACAACTCGCCCATGTCCCCAGCCTGGCTGATCCAGACAAGACGCTGACGGTGACGGTATTCCGGACATCGCCATGCGCCTTTCGGGGATCCAACGTTCCGACTTGTCACCTTCCATCCAGCCACCATGCCACCTATATCGGAGAAACTGAGCTCTGGCGCAGGCACGTTAAGTATATATCTATATCTATATATATATATGGGACTGCAGTGCGTTGCTGTGATTGGTGCGACTCCACCGGCATCATGACAACTTGAATCATCTCATCTCTCCCCCCTTCCTCCATCAACGGCCATCGAAAAGCAGAGATGGTCCCGTTGGATATGTGCGACAAAAACATGGAAACGGAATGTCACGCTCCAGTATCCGTCGCGGGCCGGCGGCTGCTGCCCAAGCAGACAGGAGCAAAGTCGAAACGCGAGGCCCGGACCTGATACCAGCTGAGGCTTCAGCCCTTTCCGAAAGGATCTCGATCAAATAGCCCCGTCCGGGTCCGGGTTCCTATTCAAGGCCTGTCTGTGCTGTAGGAATACGCCAACAGACGGATACGACATGGGCAATCAATTCGGAACCACACACTGCCTCACAGTCTACGTACTTTACGTCCTTTAACGCCATCCTGAAGAATCAGGCCGCTACCTGGGCTCCTCCCCATCTCATCGTCGTAAAGCTTGTCGTGTGCATCCCCTGCCCCTCCTCCTGCCCATGCGTTGTGCCACTCTTGCACCAGCTCTCGGCTCTGCACATACCCAGGCAACCTTTACACATGGCACTCAAAAGAAACGCGTAAGCGTGCATGGAACCTGGGGCGCAAGAAACGATGACTGGGCCGAAGAAAAAAGACTAAAAAAAGGTCAAAAATAGAATAAAACATGCACGCAGGCGATCCTGCCGACTGCAGGTCTTTATTCCGTCCAACAGATTTGGACGGACCCTCGCGGGTACCCGGGTGTCTGCCTCCTCGACTGCGCTCTGGAAACGTCCAGCCGGATGCCGGTAGCCGCCTCATATGCAACTTAATGCAATGTATACCTGCGTTCGTGTGTGTATACACGCCGGCCATGCCTTTGTTTGAGAGAGCAAGAGAAAGTAGAAGCCAGAAGCATCTGTGTCAAGTCCGTCCCAGGCATTGAGTGGCACTGATCCATCGCAGCCTGCGACCTGTGCTATATGCCCAGGCCATAACATGTACCCTTCCCCGGCCTGGCCCGGGCTCTCACAGGATAATACTAAAGATACACGACATGGCGTGCCAGTGAGTCCATCTCACCACGGTCAAGCCCTGCACAAGAACATTACATCGGCCCCCCCCTCTCTTATATCGATATCCCCTTCCTTCGCCTCCTTCTGCACATTAGAACGGCTATCCATCTCATTCCGTGCCCTGCACACGGCTACATGCGCCCACCTGGCATAGACTCGCCGCCCGCCCCGCCCGGCACCGCATTTCCCAGACACTCTGCACTCGCACGCTGCTGTAGAACAAACAGAAGGAAAAAGAAAAGATTAAAATAAAAAACTCTCATGCCCGCTTGCGCAGACGCAACAAGTGTCCAGCTCCAGAGCTGTCTGTCCTGGGATGGAGAAAAAGACGAGTATCATCGGGCTATCGTCGTGCTGTTGTATCGTCATCAGATCATCGGGTGAACCATGTCGTTGACGCCAGCTCATCCTTCCATGCCTGGCCAAAGATCAAGTTGCCATCTCCAGATACAAATCCGATATCATGTCAGATTGGCGAGGCCCGGATCGATGCATTGTGGCATGATGGCTGCAAAGTCACATCACAGTCTCTCTTCCTTGCATCCGCCCCCTCCCAGAGACTCAACCTCGCGTCCATCAGATTTCGTCCGGCCTATGCCGACGGTGATACATGGCCCGACGCCAAGGGTCTCTCTCACAAAAGGGAAACCCCTCCTCAGACTGCTCTGTTCCCTCATCTATATAAATCACTACGTCGACGATCAGGAACCCCCCACCCCCACCCCCCATTTTGTCACTTTCCATGTGATTGTCAGTTGTTGTCGAATCCCCAGACTCTGCCCTCGCGCATCTTTTTTTATTTTTTTATTTATTTTTATTTTATCTCACAGCAAAATCAGGATCCTACTTGTCTTGATCGTCCCGACCAGCCCGTCTCGTCCCACTCTGCCACCAATACCACAGAGGTAAACCCACATTTCTCCTTGATCAATGTGCATGTCTGACACATTGCTAGGAAAGAACTGGGGACCAAAAGAAAAGAAAAGAAAAAGGAAAGAAGAACAAGCAAGTGGAGGAAGAAGGACAAAAACAGTGGCTTTCGTCACCAACGTCCCCTTTCACCCACCATGTGCAAATTCGTCACCCACCTCCGTGTCTGCTTCGTCTGCGCAGGCGAGGACACAGTTCTCATCTCGGAGGAGCCGTGCCGCCGCGTACGGCGCGCCGGAGAGTTTGGGAGCTGCGGCTGCGTTGAGGATTCGGGCAGCAGCCGCACGCAGTACCGTTGCTGGGGGTGCCGCGAGCGCATGGTGACAAGAATGGCACCGCCGTCGTCGGCACGGCTAAACACAGTTGCCGAACTCAGTGCCACATGACCACGCGAGGCCGGCCATCGGCTGTCGTTTCAGCGTCGTGGGGCATATCGACGGCGAAAAGTCCCTGGCTGGGAGCGTGCCAGTCACGACATGTTTGACGAGACCATGAGTTTATGACCACGACGTTATGGCCACGACCTTACGAGTAAAGACCAGCATAGAGATTACCGTCTTCCAAGTCCACATAGCAAAAGCTCGTTGATCAAGTTTGTAGAACAAGAGCCGAATATACAGACAAGATGGATTTCATTAATCGTGGAGGTTTGATTTTATCTGGCCAGCGAGGACGTGATGACAATATAAAGAATGTCACGATATACAGAGACAGATGGATTTCACGTGCTCTAACTAGTGAGGGGCAATATAAAGAATGTCACGATAGATGGATTTCACGTGATGAGGGGCAATATAAAGAAATGTCACGCACGATAAGCCTCCGATAAGCTTTCTTCCACCCCGCATCGCTCTTTCCCATTGGTTCAATTCTGTGCAGAGCTTGTTTAATGGAATAAAAAATCAAAAAAATCTCATCATAACCATCTCTCTGTCTCTCTCTCTCCCACCCTCAATTGCACAAAAAGGAAAATGATATCGCTCCGATCCATCGCCCGCGCGGCGCCCCGCGCTCTGCCCCGCGCCTCGGCCTCGGTCGCCGGTATCACTCTGCGCCAGCACATGGCCCAACGCGCCCCCCTTCTCAGACCCGCCGCCATCGCCTCGCACCTTTTGCTTGCTCCGTCGTCGCCGTTCTCAACATCAGCAGCCTGCCAGAAAGGCGGGCGCCCAGAACAAGAAGACGTCTCGTACGAGCTTGTGAGCAAGATCGACCACGAGATCCTGTTTGAGGACGAGGCCAGCGAGAAGGAGCAGATCCCGAGCAGCATCAAGGACTTTCTGGAGAACTCGTCGTACACCCTGCACGACACGCCGGGAGAGCAGATGGTCAAGCTGACGCGCGACTTCAAGGGCGAGAAGTAAGTCGAAATCACCACACCCTGGCGTGTGCATGTATTGACATGGCAGCCTTCAGGATCACCGTCAAGTTCAGCGTCAGCGACTCAGAAAACCTGAGTGACCTCTACAACGAGGAGGACAGTCTCGACGACGAAGGTTTCGACGAGGTTGAAACCTATTCCACCGCCGACAAGCAGCGGGGCACCCCCAGCCGCCCAGCCATCGAGGATGGCCCTGCCGAGGACGAGGAGTCGTTGGACGACAACAACGCCGAGGACGAAAACACGCCGCCGCCGCCGCTGCGCCTTACCGTTATCATCGAGAAGCCCGGCCGCGCCTCTGGTGCGCTGTGCATCGAAGCCCTCTGCGAGCATAGCAACATTTCCATCGGGACCATGACCCACTACTCCGATGCCAGCGTGCCGCACGGCGAGTCCCCTGACGCCATTGCCTCCCAGCACTGGCTGTACCCCGGCCCGCCTTTTGAAACTCTTGACGAGGACCTGCAGAATGTCATTGACACCTTCTTGCACGAGCGTGGCATCAATCAGGCCATGGCCATCTTCGCCGCCGACTATGTCGGAGTCAAAGATCATCAAGAGTACATTCGGTGGCTCAAGAACATCAGGCAGTTCATCTCGGCTTAGCTTGTCAGGAAACCATCACGACAACGTCATCACGCACCACACTTCTCAGCTCATGGGCATGGAATGTAAGATAATTGGCATGAAGGGGTTCATGTAGGTCGGTTAAAAAAAATCATCACGAGATTTCGAGAATGAGACGGCTTGTGAACGGTTGTAGACGAGGTCCCGTGATAAGACGGCAGTTGGCAAGTGACATCCTGGTTATTTATCAAGGCTTAAAGGTCGTTTGTCCGAGTTGTTAGAGTCTTCACAATTCCAGTCATCCCGTTCAGGGGCCTGTATAATTGAAAGTGACTGGTGAAGCTCTCCTTCGGTCTCCGAGTCTGGGGTCCCTATATATCCTTGATGCAGATGAATACAAGTCTGGGTTCCCAATATCCCAATGTTAGGTTCCCAATATATCCTTGATGCTATCCTTGATGCAGACGACACTTGACCTCGTTGCAAGAGGTATGACGAATACATGTACCGTAGCCGGGGTCAAGTTTGTATCCGCGGGGAACCGAACGTGTAGCAGAACAAATGGCTCATCGGCTTGTTTCTACCAAAGTGCAATGGCGGACTTGAGAAAGCAGACATGTAGCACGGAGGGATAGTATGTCGTATCAGACGAGTCTCGGCGAGCTCACCAGCCTCTGCAACGGCGCGCTTCAAGTGTTGGGGGCTTTGTGATGCATTTATTATTATCAAGTGAATACTTCAAACAGAGCAACCAGTGTGATGCATCACCAGGCTTATGAAATACTAATCTGGCCAAACTTGGACGATATAGCTTCTCCTCCCACATCAGCCGCCGCAGTCTTTGCTCGTCCACCAGGTTCGTGGTGACAAAAGGCATCACCTGCATGATATGGCTCTCCTCGAGAGATGACCGCGTTGGGGTCTGCTCCGTCGGGGTCCGGACCGGGGGTCCACCCGTCCACCCATTTGAATATGTCGGGTGTCTGTAGGAGCTGCACCTGCAGAACGGAGTATTGCGTACATGGGACCAAAGTATACAAGACAAGTTCGCGGGATGCCGAATCTCCAGACTTGTCCTCATTGAGCACGATATGTACAAAAGATCCACCCACTTTGCACAGATATACATATATAAAGTGATCTCCCAGCCACAAATGTAAAGCCACAATCAAACCTCCAAGATCATTCGATTATGGGACGAAAAACGTCAGCTGTTGTTTGTTTGTTTTTAATCAGCAAAATCCCAATGACAGACCGGCCTGAAGCCAACGCATCTGCGTGGTCTCCGATCCCTCGCCCATGACTGTAACCAGGTTGTCGATCTCAGCTCCAGTTCCGATCACCACGTACCAGCATAAAAATCTCTTCCTTTTTTGTCTTTTTTCTCTCTTTTTTCTCTCTTTCTCACTCTTTTTTCACTTTTTCTTTCTCCAAGATTACTATGGCCTGAGCGTATGGCTCGCAGAGCGCCATCACAGGCATCATCCCAGCCCAGTCCTTTCTGAAGGTGGCGGTCAATGGCTGCCCAAGGGTCGAGCATGTTTTATCCACACCTTGGCCGCACCCTGGCGTGGCCGTAACCTGGCATAAAAAATAAGGGGCTCCAGTCACGTGACCGGGTGCTTAGAGAGTTCTTTTGATATAAAAGTGAATCAAAGAAATAATAATGAATAATTAATCAGCCCAAGCCAAAACTTGAAATAGACTTGCCCCAGACAACCATAGTAGCTATTTCCCACCGTCGCCCGTGAGTCTTTACGAAAGAGCAAGACCTCTACTTCCGCCTCTAGTTTGAGGGCCTCCAACCCTAAAGACCAGGGTACGACTACCCACATCCCATCATGCCAAACAGACATGAGGGCAAAAGCCGAATTTTTATATGTGGCGTAATTCGGCCCAACGGCTCCTCTCGGCTGGGACGCCTGTCACTCGAGGTAGCATTGGAAGAGGGGATCAAGTAGCAATTCTTTCGAGTAAATTATTAATAAAGGCGGTTGTTTCATCTTTCTGGCTGCATGCATGCACGGCGCTCATATGCCACGTCGTCACGCGATGAGAGATGACAGATGACATGGAAGAAGAAGGCAGGAAAGAGAGCGGGATCTTGCTGTCGTTGATGCTCACGGCGTTTGCTTTCCCGTGCCGACAAACCTTAATCAAAGTCAGATGAACGATGTTTGCAGGGTTGGGATGTGTTGTCGTTTTGTTTTCGTTTGATTTATTTATTATCATTATTATTATCATCATTTTGTTACGAATTTTTTAAGGAAACGCCATGTGGTCGGTCACTTGCCGCTTGCGGCTCGCTTAGGTTGGATATAGCATCATGGTATTGGAAATGGATCTTTATATGATACATTTATTCTATGCATTGACTTTACTTTTTCTGCGACGGGCACCAGCAAAGAGCCAAGATGGGAATGCCGTCGGGGCGTCGGAGCGCGAGCCACCAAGGCAAGGCTTGCAAGCCAGTCATTCTTCACCGCTTAGTTTAGGAGACATGATAGGATGCTGCCATAAGTCTGGGTTTAATAGGCAAAATCCCAAGCGGTACGGTGCGGATACAGGATGATCCATCGTACGACGAAATGGCCGATATCCGTCCTTGCTCAGCACGCAAACTAGTTTTCGTCAGCGCCAACGCCCACGCCAAACTTCGAGGGTCAACGCCAACGGCTCGATTCTCATTGATTCATTAACCAAGTACATGGAAAGATATAAGGTCCGTGTGACCACGACGCCACAGCTACAAGTTGGCGCGCAGATGAGCCAGCCAGCTACGTTTTCTTCATCCGGCATTCTCGTCACCTATCGCATTTGCAGTCTCTGTCCAGTAGGGAGTTCTCCTGGTCAAACAGCGAGATGCTTGCTCTGGGGAGCCAATCGCATCTTGAAGCTGGAGCTGATGCTCATGCGCGACGCGCGAGGAGATGGGTATCGGTGAGAGGCAAGCGCGCGCATGTCCGATTGACGATGATGTGAATAGTGAGAGTTAACTAAATCTGAACAAATGGAATCTCTCCTCGGTAATGTGTGTGTATACAAGCACCCCCTCCCAACATCTTCTGCACCCCTTCAGCTGCGACATGCAATCTTGAGCGGGCGGAGCAAAAGCTCCTTCGACCACTGAGACGAAGAGGATCCCTCATCTTCCTCCGCCGTTTTGTATGTATTCCAACCTTGTCGAGCTCCGTGGTTGTTATAATGTATATGTACTAATTTTCCCTAATGCCAACGGCATTGATGGCTATCCTGGATTTGAGTTGTTGGCTGCATCGTTTATTTATGTTTTGCAGGGTCCCTCCTCGACATGAGGAACCTGACTCATTGCTGGCTTTTGCTGACAGCCAAGTCTGTCTTGGCGATGGGCGATCTCGTGGCCTACCCAGGCAATCGGGAACAAATGCAAATCAATCCAGAGGAAAAGCTCGGATAGCAGATACCGCAAAGCCACAGGGTCCGTGCAACGACTCTGGACAATCTGCGAATAACCTTGTGAAGAAAAGAAGAAAACAAAACAAAACAAAAAGACACGACCACGGAATGTCTGGTGTCCATGCCAATCTCGGTGTCTCTCGGCTGCTCTTGTCCAGGTGCCAATCAAGTCTGTGAGATGGCTCGGTATCACTGTGTTTGGATGCACGTTCACTCGACACACCCGGACGTCCGTTGGAACCCGCCATCTTGACGTTTGGCATTCTATTGCTTTGCTCTCCCCACCGGCAGAAGCTGAGTTGACATGATTGTTGAGTACGAATAATAGTCAAGCCACGATGTGCTCTTGCGCCACAGCATGGCCAAGACAGGCCACGTCAGGTGATGTGACGTGACGTGACGTGACGTGACGTTGAATGACATGAGCAAGACGGTGTGGTTATCTTCTCGAACCAGCTGAGCCACAAGGTCCTGATTAACGAAACAACGTGGAACCGTGTGCAACTGCTCCCTCCCTCTAGGGGAACAAACCTACAAACAGCATGACCGCCTGACCACGTCAGCCCCGTCAAGCGACTTTTTCGTTATTCCCGTCGCACCTGGGCCTCGAAGCGAAGCAGAAAAAGGCCGACGCAATTCTCGCCACGCGAAGATCGCTCCAGCCTTTGTGGCAAACTTTGGAACGTTGATGTCACGTGAGACTGGTCCGCAGCGACCGGGATCAACGTTTTATCTCTGCTTTCATGCACATTTCTACTCGCAGCTTGTGGTTGCGCGTACTAGTAAACTGTATCAAGCCGCTTGGTGCCACCGAGAGGCCTCCTCCCCACTCGCACGAACTGGTTACATGTGCCTCGAGCACAGCCAGGCATAGCACGCAGTCAATCCATGATGCGAAAGAAGGCAGTAAGTATGCTTTGCCTTGCTGCGCTATCTCTTCGCTGCTGTGCACAGAAACTCAGATATGTACGTACATACAAGGGGCACTTGGTTGCCAATGACTCCCACCAGTACTCGGCCATGCGCCGTCAGCGTCATTGGCCGATCAAAGTCGAGCTGGCATCTGAAATCATAAGCTCTGGTGTTCTTTGCTCGTTGCACTGGACCTGATAGACATCATGTTTGCGCCAGTCTTCGTGGAGGAACGAGGAATGATGTCGGGCAAGGCTCATGGGGCATGGGCCATCGGCGATCTATCCAGGCTAGCTCCAGCGCCATTCAATTCGACAACGGATATCGTGCGCATTAATCTTTGATCTTTGACGCGCGTAAGCGCGTACCTGGCCCGTTTGGGGCGAATATCGGAGAAAGAGGGGCACAGCCACAACGGCCGAGGACTGGGGTTAACGGCCATCGTTGAGGGCGTGATAACTCATAACAATAGGGCCCAGGCACGATGCAATCAATATTAAATGCGCTTGTGATATCGCCTGTGGCTTTTGGGGGGTTATGCAAAGGGCCATGCAAAGGGCTAATCTTTCTGTGATGCACCCAAGCCACAAAGGGGTCAGCTTGATGCCACAGTCGCCACCATGAGGCCACCAACAGCATCAGCTATGCGCGCATGATGATGCTGGTAGTTCTGGAACTTGACAGCTGGCCAAATGGTGCTGTGGCCCACAAGTAAAAATAAAAATAATAAGTAATAATCGTGTTAATAAAAATAAAAATCGCCAAACAAAACATCACGATCGAGGTCGACACCGCCAGAAATCCACGCGGCATGGCCTTTGGTCGGACTCAACCGCTTCCGGGGTGAGCATCCCTCCGTTGCCCACGCATTATTATCACTGAGGACCTGCTCTCTCGCCTGCTGGCCAGCCGCGACCATCGAGCACCTATCTTGGCTCTTCTCTCTCAGGGCCTGTGGCTTTCCCGCTGGCCCGACCCAGCCTCTTCTACCCCCCCACGATGACTTGAACTCTGTCAGTCTTTCGTCACGGAATGAGGAGAAGAGCGGAGTGCGATTCTGGTTCATATTTAGGAGGGGGGTGGCCGAACTACTTTTCGACCCCCCATCCAAGGGGGGGGGTCTATAACGACTTTTTGCTTACGCCTTTTCGCTTTGGTGAGTACAGACAGACAGGACAATCTCTTTTCAACAAGTCCAATAACTTCTTCCTATACATATCCAGTTGAGCCATCCATCTCACCCCCCTGCTTCGACACCAGAAGAAAATCATATCGTTGGCAGTACATAACAAGCCACACTCCTCTCTCTGCCCAACAGATTTCTAGCCTCCATCCAATCCAGCTCATGTTTCATACGCCTTTCGATTCTACCCCTCCAAATCTTACCTCCAAATCTCACCTCCAAATCTTACCCGTAACCTTGAGCTTGCCCACAGGCGCCTCTCTGCTCTCACTTCGCAGACTCTGTTAATTTCCCGCAACCATCTGCCACCGTCGCTGCCAGGCCCGCCATCGAGCCCGCCAACTGAACGCTCCACTCGTCGGTGGCCCGACTACCACTCGAGAAACGCTTCAACATCATCGGAGGTGGGGGGCCGTCAGGGGTGGAGGTGGCAGTACGTACGGCAGCAAAGGGTCCTCGTCCTCCTTGTCTGCAGCCCTCATAATTTGTCTGCCACGACATTTCATGCCAATCTGGACTGCAACCAACGCGCACAACCATCTCCAATAAGTCCATAAACGCCAGGCTCCTCTTTTGTCCATCCACCCATTCAGTTCAGCCATCCGCACATCTCTGCCCGCTGTTGTCTTCTGTCCCGCCATCTGTTGTTGTACTTGACACGACATCACCGATCATCGACGACGCCGACGACGACGAAGACACGACGACGGCTTAAGGAAGCTCCGACACCCAAGTTTTCGCCATCGGGAGGCCTACACGCCCCACACCCACACTACTACTACTACTACTGCTACTACTGCTACTACTACTAATACTACTGCTACTAATACTACCACCACCACCACTACTCCTTACTCTTATTACACCACTTGCCACTACACTACTGGCCACTTGGAACGATCAAGAACGCTCTCGCCCCCCACCACTTGCACCGTCAGCATTCTCGACCCATCGGGCTCGGGTGCGCTTATCTCGCGTCTTCAACCGCCGGGTGCAGCACCGAGCGGACTCGGCGCATCTCAGCCAGGTTGGCGCCCATATGAACTCGGGCCCTGGACCCTCTCTCGCTCCACCTCAGTCCTTCTGACCGCCAACATCAGTCACCATCTCCCAACCGAGCTCCGTGGTCTGCTGCCCGTCTTGCTCCTCGCCCTACTGCCATCCTGCCTCGCTCAAGGTGCCGTCGTTTAATAAAGTACACGCTTCTTTTCGTGCCGACTCCCGCTCTGTCGGGCCCGTTCGCTACCACCAACCAAACTTTGGTGTCAATGACCCTCAGCCGGACCACCACAACGACACTCCAAATTTGACTTGCTATCCCAGACAGAGAACCTCTCAACGCCCACCCCGGATTACGCCATCAAAGCGGGGCACCCAGGCAACTCGTTCGGGGGGGCAAAGAGGGCGCCGAGAATAAGAGCAGTCAGAAGACAACCGGACCTCCGATCTCCAAGCCCTGCGCTTGTTCCAGCACTCATAATGTTCCGCTCAAGGTATGTTGTAATTAAGTTTGCCATCACCACTGGTATATCGACTGCCGTCTTCGTTTTCCTCGGACCCCGCTGTTCGTACAAATCAAGGTTTCGTTCGACTGACCCTCCAAAACAGGACCAGTTCTGCGAAACCGGGCGACGACTTGCTCGCCAACTTCCGCCAGCAATTTCCTGAAGTTGTCGCTGCCACATCAGCCGGCCCTGCGCTGACTACAGCAGCTCCAAACAATCCTCTCGTCAACGCGCCGCCAGCCCAAGAAAGGTACGTGCAGGGCCTCCCTCTTGCGGCGCCAACACCTTGGACTGTGAACACCTTGGACTGACTTTTCCCCCTCCATCGTTGCCAGAACACAACACGGTCAAGATGCCTTCCGGGACCAAGACCCAACACCCCGTGCCACTAATGAGCCATGGCGATTCACACCTTCCCTCCTTGATACCAATTCCTTCTCCTTTGCCAGCTTCGCAAACGCGCCCGCTGGATACTACACCCCGACCCCCGGGGGCACCAACACACTCTACCACCCCCAGGCTGGCGATCTTCACACGCCCACTCTCGGTCTCATGGGCCTCAGCACCCCGTTGTCGATGCCCTCCTCTGAGGCCGCCCTGTCCGGCGGTGCCCCAGCTTTGATGGATCTTCAGGGTTTCCAGTCTCTCCACACACACCAGTTTCACCATTTCAACCCCTTCATCCAGGCTCCTGCCCCCCAGCCTCCACAACCACCTCCACTCCCGCCGCCGCCGCCGCCGCCGCCGCAGCAGCAGCAGGCCTTTGCTCCAGCTACGTTTATGCACCAGGATACGGGATATGAAACTATGGATCAGGACGGCTCTCCAATCGACTCGGATCCTTCGGACGAAAGAATGACCACCTCGATAGAAACCGCACTGCAGTCCCCGGCGTCCCCGATCTTGGGCGTTTCGATTCGTCAGTTTACCGGGTTCCAGATGGCTGGTACGCTACCGCTGTCTGCCGAAAAGTTTCGATTCCACTCCACCCTGAACGCGCCCACCGCCATGATAAAGCACAGCGACGAGATCCCCGTCACCTATCTCAACAAGGGCCAGGCGTACTCGCTGAGCATCATCGACACCAACTCGCAAGTGCCTGTCGCGCGAGGCACTCGCTACCGAACATATGTCCGGATCTCGTTTGAGGACGACCAGCAACGCCAGAGACCTGGTGTCTGCTGGACGCTGTGGAAGGAAGGGCGTGGCACAAACGAGGCGCACCAAAGAGGAGGGAAGCTCCAGGCGGTTGAATACGTCGAGGGGGGACAGCCGACCGACGGCGACGACAAGAGGACCCGGGTCGAGTTGGAGAGCTCGTCGTTTGATGGGTTCTCGGTCGTCTGGACGCCAGGCGCGAGCGGCGCGCCCGAGGTCAACGTTGCTGTCCGATTCAACTTCTTGTCCACCGATTTCTCCCACTCAAAGGGCGTCAAAGGAATCCCCGTACGCCTTTGCGCCAAGACGGCGCTGTACCCGGTCGAGCCAAACGGTGCTCCCGCATCCCCCGCCGCCGCCGACACGACCCCCGAGATCTGCTACTGCAAGGTCAAGCTGTTTCGTGACCACGGCGCCGAGCGCAAGCTCTCAAACGACGTGGCGCACGTCAAGAAGACCATCGACAAGCTCAAGCAACAGATTGCGCAGGCCGAGACCGGAATGAAGGACTTTGGCAAGCGCAAGAGGACCAGCGCGTCCCAGTCCAAGGACGCGCAGCGACCCGGCAAAGTGCCCAAGCACAAGAGGACGTGGTCGATCTCGTCTGCGAGCTCGGCCGGAGGGGGCGGAGGGAGAATGCCGGTCGAGGAGGATCTCCACTTCAAGCTGCAGACGCTGCAGGACATGTTTACCAGCACGCGACCTGTCAGCGTCCTCTATCTCCGAGGCGACGAGCTCGACGACCCCGACTTGCACCCTGTCTCGATCAACGGCAAATCGCCCGAGCCGCTCAAGATCGAGACGAGAGACGAACGCTCGGCATGGCAGGTGCGCAGCGGCCGAAGCTCCATCGCCGGCTCGTCGCTCGTATCTCCCTCGCCCTCGTCGCTTTCCTTGGCGTCACAGACATCAGCCATGCCCGGCGGCCCGTGGTCCGGCTTTGATTCCGTCACCGATCACGTCCGCAAGCCTATCGAACTGCCCACAAAAGTTGGCCGCACCGACGACGCCGGCGGCCTGAGCGGCTGGATCGAGGCTCTCGGCGTGGATTCCTCATACCGCCCGCCCCCCGAGCGCATCGTCAAGCCCGTTGCGTGCTTCTACATCCAGCGCCGCGAACCATCCGCCAGCCCGGACTCGCAACCCCGTGAATACCATCGCGCCGTCTATCTCGCGCAGCGCACCGTGCGTGACCTGGTTGACCGCGTGGGCGCGAAATGGGGGCTCGATACGACTCGAGTGGTGCACTGCGTCCACGTGCCGGCTGGGCGTGCCGGTCTCGAGGTCGAGATGGACGACGATTTCGTGAGAGAGCTGCGCGAGGGTCAGGACATGATTCTCGAGGTCGAAGACCTTGGTACCGACACGTCAGCGGCAGCACCGAGCCGCGGCCCTGCTTCCCCAGCCAAAAGGGAATGGGAGATGGCTCTCGACTCTCACGACAGTGATGAGGGTGCTCGCGTCGGCAGGCCAGGGGTAGTAGGCGAGGGCCTGCTGCTGCGGCTGTTGTTCTAACTGCCCATCCCCCAAAAAAAAGAAGAAAAAAAAGAAAGAAAAAAACACCCATAATGCTTAATCTGTGGTATACATATTCGGCTACATTCTTGTTCTTCATTTTTGCTCCGTATTCTTCCATACCATGTCATCCGCCACCTCCTTTGTGGCAGAGCTTAAGGACTTGAGGATCGAGGATGGAAAATGGCAAAGACTTGGTGTGCTTCGGTGGCACTCGGGCTTCACTTGTATACCTTTATTTGACTGTGGAGGTTGGAGAAACTTTGCTTGGGGCTGTTGTTTCTTCTGATTAGGGCTGGGATATACCACTGACGCGTATGATGATGAGAGGGATCGGATTCTGGATGCAGCATTCAAGATGGTAGATAGTGTGCTGGTTAAGTTGGCCTTTGCGCTGAGCTTGGTTCAGTCGAGTGATTCGATCTGTGTGCGCGTGTCCGAGCCTATCTGTTAAGTACTTGCTCCGAAATAATGTACTTGTCTGTCGTTCCAGTGACATGAAACGGCCTTGGAGTCTAATATAAAGATTTCACATGCCAAGGTCCGGAATGTAGCCCTTGGCCCTCATAGGGGCGAGACTCCTTCAAGTATATGATTACTTCATTGTGCTATACCCGTTACTGTGTCCAGAAGACTGTATCGCGTCTTGTTGGGTTTCTATTAGGTCTCGTTGTCACTCACGTCCCAACCATCGACGCCGCCAGCGACGTGGCACGCGGCTGTTGCGATGAGAACTCTCCCACGGACAGCTTGACAGTGTCCATCTGCCGAACCAACATGGCGTGGACAAGAGCGGATTGATCTTCTTGCCACTGCCTTCTCTTGAGTTGTCATGCAGGGAGGCGAAGGCTTCTGGATATATGATTATGCAGCCGCCTGGGCATGGCCTTGAAGTACCGTGTCGTGTTTTTTGATAAATTAATCGATATTTTGTCAGCCAAGCTCATAAATACTGCACGGAAATCTGTAACGGTAATCGATTCTGATTCACTACGAATTTTGATCTGAAATTATACGGGTTACTATATTCAAAAGACAGTAGGTATTTGTTGGGCCTCACTCGGAGTAATATATCCGATACATTATTTATCAATTATGAAAACGGTTCTTGTTGTCAAAGACAGAGGGTATCACGTCTTGCTGTGTTTTTTATCGTGGCCCAGGTCGGGTGGGTAAAATCTATCCGGCTATACATATTTAATAAATAAAAAATTAATTAAAAAAATGATCATGTGGTGGACGATTTCAGTAAAGAAAACGGAAATGACGATTGGCATTGGCGCAACATGCTTGTGTCCTGTAGCTCCTCAGGTGGAAACTGTGTATGCTGCCTTTATCATGCATATATCATGTTTTCGACTTGAACGCCACATCTGGTATGAATAAGAAGGCCAAAGAAGATGATTTGGATTGGTGCTTGGCCTTGCAGTGCTGATCAGCAGTGGGGCACTTGGTCTACTTTCTTGTTCTATTGACGTTCTATTCAATCTCGCTCCACGACGCAGGCTGAGATGAACGGGCATCGTGGCGTCGAATCTTTTGCTTGGAACACGTCCTGCCATGTCGTCCTCGCGCATAGATGATATTTGCATATTTATACTGCCTGTGGGTTATACACACACACACATATATATATATATACTTGGTCGTTGGTCCTCTCGGAAATCTCCATCTATCCAACACACAAACACACCCGGACTGCATGTCCCTCACGCTCGTTTAGTGCCAGTGTTTTATCCACCATCTGTTCTCTTCTCGTTTTCTCCTTTCTTTCCATTCAGCAGTCTGCCCCCAGCCACAAGAGGATGGCCCCGTACGAGCGCCTCCTGGCCATTGCCAGCCTCTTTATCACGGCGGTCACGGCCCAGGCCGTTAGCTGCACAAACAGCCCTTACCCGAATCTGTATACCAACCCGTCATGGGAGGACGGGCTGACGGGCTGGACGTATGCCCTGTTCACGCCTGTCACGACGACCAGCTATTCGTTTGACGGGTCGCAGTCTCTGTACGTTGTTTGTTTGCCCTGTATGGGTTTTCTGAAAAAAGAAGAAGCTGATGATTGATGTGATCTCGTCGTCCAGTCTTGTCAACGGCGACTTCCGAACGGCCAGTTTCTCGCAGGTCCTCAGCGTCATGCCCGGAGAGACGTACGACATCTCTATAGCTTGGCTCCCCGTCCGGTCGCCCGACCTGCCGGCCGACACTCCGGTCAAGTGCACGGTCAACGTGTATCACACCAGCCGAACGCCCAGCAACGTCATCTTCTCGTCCACCAGGAGCCTTGGCAGCGACGACGCAAACCTCGGCGAGTGGATACTCGTCCAGGGCACATGGGCTCCTCCGTCGGCGAGCCCGCGAGTTGGGTACTGGATCGTGTGCGACAGGGTCGTGGGGAGTGGCTATTTCAACCAGTACTTTGACCTGGCGGCGTACAGGAGGCAAGGCGAGCAGACATCCTGCACGACGGCGACGTCGAGCATGCCGCCGACGACGACAGCGGGGACGACAACGACGTCAGCAGCATCGAGCGCCTCCAGCACTGCCACCACGCCGTCGGCTTCTTCGTCTCAGTCTCAATCTCAATCTCAATCGACAACTGCCACTGCCCAGACCACTTTGGTCCAGACGCCAGCTACTTCAACTTCCGACCTCCAAACATCAACTGCTTCCTCCGAGCCCGCAACCACAGAGATTCCAGATCCATCCGTGACAGCATCATCGTCTTTGCTGACGACGTCCAGTGTTGTGGCGACAACAGAGACCGAGCCCTCGACTTCTTCTTCTCCTGGATTGCAGCCCTCCACCTCTGAGACCGCTCTGACAACGGAGACTCCATCAGCGCCAACCAGTGATGTTTCGACTGCCGAGCCTCCGTCGGCATCAGCGACATTGACCACCGAGTCTTTTGGCCCTTCAGAAACCTCAACAATCGAGTCTCTCTCAGCATCGACGACCAGTGACTCTTTGGACACCCCAGCGTCAACCATATCATCCACAGACGTTTCCACATCATCCGCGGATGTGCCCACGACAACTTCTCCAGACACGGTTCCGAGCTCTTCCTCGCCAGAGCCTTCACTGGGCTCTGAGCAGACATTGACGACGACGTCGGCGGTCGCATCCTCGAGTTTCGATGCCACGACAACGGCAGCGATAATGACAACGACGACATCATTCGGCGTGGAGCCATCAGCTGTCTCATCGTCTACAGCCATTGACCCTACGGTTGGCCTCACAACATCCCAAGCTGGGCCGCCAGAGCAAACGGCAACGTCGTCGGCTGAAAGCGACTCGCCAACCGCGAGCAGCGTGTCGTCGGTTATGTCGGCATCGCAAAGTGACGGAACAATAACTGCGTCTTCAATGGCAGAGGCTACAAGCACGTTCCCCCCTGCAACAACTTCTCTTGTGTCGTCCTCGACACCTCCTGGAACCACCACGATGCCTCTCTCTTCCTCCGAAACCTTCACTCCTGGTTCTACTCCAGTTCCACCCACCCCGGTATCCGGCCAGACGGCAAGCTCCTCGTTAGCCACTGGGGGAACAACGTCATCGGCCAATGATCCCACCGTGACCTCTTCCACGACGGGCACAGACAAGCCTGGCACGCTCACAGTGGCCACCAGCTCTGCAAGCGCTGCCACAAGCTCCACCTCCTCTCTGCAGCCTGACTTCTCGACAAGCTCAAGCGTCACCAGCCTCTCGACGAGCCCCCCGCCGTTTGAGACATCACCCACGTCCTCCTCCTCCTACTCAATTTCCATGTCAACCGTCGCGAGTACGGGCGATCTATCCATGCATACGTCCTCGACCATGTCGCAGTCGCAGTCTCGGTCGCCTACGACCCTCGCAACCGTGTCGATGACCATGTCGACACCGACCTCCTCTCCCGACGGCGTCTCCTCGATGCATTCGACAATGCCGACTGGCCCCCGAACGACGACTACGAAGTCCGCATGTCTGGCCAAACGCCGAGTGAGGAAGTCGGCATCCTCCATGAGGTAGTGTGGGCTTGCTTGCTCAACATGTGTGCTGGTTTCCCATGGAGTTGAGATGTCTTTTTACTATCCTATACATGTTGGACGCAATAGCATCTCTGCTAAATCCTGGAATGGTTTTCTCTTTTTCTTTTCTATAATTTTATCATTATTTTATGATTTGTATTTTTGAACTCCTTCCCCTCTCTATTTATTATACACATCATAATAATATAAAAATTTCTTTTTCTTTTTCTAATTTTATCATTATTGTGATCATTTTTCTTCTTTACCTATTTCACCTCTCCTTAATATAGGCAGCATAACAATACAAACGTCCTGCAAGAGGTCTTTGACATTGCCACTCGTTCTGGCCAGCTACTGGCCTTGTTGATAGAGGCTCCTCGAAATCCAGTCTGACTCAGTCGGTGCAAGGGCAGGGGTTGGCTGTGACTGGATGACTGAGTGGACCGACAGCACAACGGCCGAGGCATGCACGAGGCGAGATGGCACGGAACGGCGGCGTGGAGGAATCCCGCTCATCCGATTGTGATGCTGGCATTAGCATTACATAGTACGAGGATTAGTACAGCCTTGGCGTATTGCAAACGACAAGCCAAGGCCTCGCGGTTAGTTGGAACAGATTCACGATGCAGATTTCTAGCGCATCACGTATAACTGCACATCACCGGAACCTGCACTATAAATATATAGATGATGATCCATCCAAACATAGCTCACGAGGGCCAGGATCTATTTGCAGAAATCTCTGAGGAGACAAAAGGAACAGATATTGGGCGCTGTCACATCTCGTCACACTTTTGCTGACATGCTAACAGAAAAGCCGTTGGCGCGTATATCAGATATGCAGATATGCGGATTTCCGTTGCATCTATCCATATCGCTTATATGTATATGTGTATGTATATATACACACAGCATGTGCCGATTTTTAGATGATATCACTGCCGGCACCAGCTCAACTGCCGTTGCTGCGTCGGATCAGCTGGTTACGGATTATATGACGACAGCGCCTTATTTATTTAGTCGACCAAAGTACGGATTGGCACCCGCCCTCTCCATTCACCCCCCGCCCCACTCACAATCGTCACCCAAAGTCCCTGCGCCCAGCGCAATGCAACCGCCACATCCAAACGTCTTTTGCCATGATGGTGCTTTTTCTACTTATTTCCACGTCATGCTGTGCTTTTCTTCTACAAGTCGCATTCATTGGAAATAGAGACTGATCCACCTGCTTTATCAGATATGTAACTACATAGATATATCTATCTATCAATATATATTCATCGACTGCAAGACAGGTGGTTGTGCCTGGATCAGGTTTGTCTTGGATTTGTCTCAATTGGCTTAGGTCTCCATCCGTATGTAATCAATTGACCTCGTGCCTGGAACCTTGTTCTCCAATAGCTCCTCCGCCATCATCGCCCGCACCTTGTGCTCCCCCCTCAGACAAAACACAACCCCCTCCTTTTACTCTCCATTACAGCCGTGAACATCTTGATTCGCAAGGGGCGTCGAGACGACGAGACGACGAGACGAGACGACAGACGATAAGACGACAGACGACAGACGACAGAGCAGCGAGAGAGCAAACCAGCTGGCTATTCTATCGCCTTGCCTGCCGTCACAGCAAGTCTGCGATACGTACGATACGACAGCAACCAGACCATAACTTGGCATAACTTACCATACCATAACTTACCATACCATACCCTGCTTGGTCTTTGCCAGCGGCCCACTCACGCCACGATACCCCCTTGTTCGGGCTAGAAACAGAAAAAAGGTTCCCATCCGCCCGCGTCCTCCTCACGCCTATCTACTGTTCGTACACGCCTCCCGACTGGCTCCATTCGCTACCTCGTCACGATTCCCGAACTGAAGGCGACCGACCGACCGACCGACCCGACCTGTCGGATAGCGCGATCGAGCGAGCCACTGCCAAACTGCAAGACATGCTCGTCGTGTCGTTTCGCTCTAACGATTTCTCAGGTTCCTTTTTGTTTTCATCATCATTCTTTTTTTAAATATATATATTTATATATATACAGTATATATATTTTTTGTTAGAAAAACCCCTTTCCTTTTAAAAGGGAAAATCGGCTGCCTAGGCAGCGCCAGAGTCTGAGACTCGCGACCTCTTCCAGGTCTTCGATTCTCCCTTGGCCCGTCCCCTCCAATCGACCGAAAACTCTCCCACATAATCGCCTCGCCCACAATGTCCGTCATGCTGCAAACACCATCTCGAGCCTCGACCGCGTCCACGTCGTCCTTTCAGAACCTCTCGCGCCAAAACACAATGTCTTCCTACGATGGCACGCGGTCGGCCCGCCAGTCGAAGCGCTATTCCATGTCGGCCCTGTACCTGTCCATGTCGGCCAACGAGGGGGAAATGGAGATTGAGGATGACCTCGCAAAAGGTGCGACCGCTTGGCTCGATCCCCGGCTCTGCCACCAGCCGACGCGATACTGACTGTGCGAGTGTGTCTACAACAGCACAAAAGATTCTCCGCGAGCTCAAGAGCAAGATCTCGTCGCAGTCCAAAAAGAACTTTGTCCTCGAGAAGGACGTTCGCTACCTCGATTCGCGCATCGCCCTGCTTATACAGAACCGCATGGCGCTGGAGGAGGTCGGTCTACCAAAAAAACAAAAACATAAAAAAACAAAAAAATAAAAGACCAAATGTCGTGCGCGCCGGACTTGTTGATCGCTGACCCTGGGACGCATAGCAAAACGAGGTTGCGAATCATCTCGAGGACGCAGCCGACGTGCAAGAGGGCGCTTTTCCCAACGACGACAAGACACAAAAATACGGCAACCTAATGTTCCTGCTGCAGTCGGAGCCCAGACACATCGCCCACCTCTGTCGGCTGGTGTCAATGTCTGAGATCGACTCGCTGCTGCAGACCGTCATGTTCACCATCTACGGGAACCAGTACGAGAGCAGAGAAGAACATCTCCTCCTTACCATGTTCCAGGTGCGTGTCTGCCTGTCTGTCTGTCCATGAGTAACTCGTACAGCATGACATCAGTCCAGTCCAGTCCAGTCCATGAGAGAGAGAGTGGCTGACTTGAGTCTGCCAGTCCGTCCTCTCATACCAGTTCGACAACACCCCCGAGTACTCGTCCCTCCTGCGTGCCAACACTCCCGTGTCCCGAATGATGACCACCTACACCCGTCGCGGCCCCGGCCAGAGCTTTCTCAAAGCCATCCTTGCCGACCGCATCAACGGCCTGATCGAGCTCAAGGACCTCGACCTCGAAATCAACCCCCTCAAGGTCTACGAGCGCATGATTGAGCAGATCGAGCAGGACACGGGGTCGCTGCCGTCACACCTCCCAAAGGGCGTCACCGCCGAGGACGCGGCCGAGAACGTCAAGGTCCAGGCAATCATCGAGCCGCGCCTCACAATGCTGATCGAGATCGCCAACAACTTCCTCAACACCATCATCGACGGCCTCGAGGAGACCCCCTACGGTATCCGGTGGATCTGCAAACAGATCAGGAGCCTGACAAAACGCAAGTATCCAGACGCCAACGACCAGGTCGTCTGCACCCTCATCGGCGGCTTCTTCTTCCTGCGCTTCATCAACCCCGCCATCGTCACGCCCAAGTCGTACATGCTCATCGACGGCACCCCGGCCGAGCGGCCCCGGCGAATCCTCACCCTGATCGCCAAGATGCTGCAGAACCTTGCCAACAAGCCCTCGTACGCCAAGGAGCCGTACATGGCCAAGCTGCAACCCTTTATCCACGAGAACAAGGACCGCGTCAACAAGTTCATGCTCGATCTCTGCGAGGTGCAGGACTTTTACGAGAGCCTCGAGATGGACAACTACGTCGCCCTCTCCAAGAAGGACCTCGAGCTCTCCATCACCCTCAACGAGGTCTACGCCATGCACGGCCTCATCGAGAAGCACCACCCCGAGCTCTGCAAGGACGAGAACTCGCACCTCGCCATCATCATGAACGAGCTCGGGCCAGCACCCGCCCAGGTGCCCCGAAAGGAGAATCGCGCCATCAACCTGCCGCTCTTTAGTCGCTGGGAAACGGCAATGGACGATCTGACGGCGGCCTTGGACATCACGCAGGAGGACGTGTTCTTTATGGAAGCCAAGTCCATCTTTGTCCAGATCATGCGCACCATCCCGTCGACGGCCAACATCAACCGGAGGCCCCTGCGCCTCGATCGCATCGCCGACGCCGCCGCCAAGGGCAGCAACGACGTCGTCATGGTGCGCAAGGGCATCCGCGCCCTCGAGCTCCTGCAGCAGCTCCAGGAACTCAAATTCGTCGACAAAAGCGACGGCTTCGCCGTGCTCAGGGACGAGGTCGAGCAGGAACTCCAGCATCTGGGTTCGCTAAAGGACGGCGTCATCGTGGAAACGGCCAAGCTGGACGAGGTTTACAAAACCATTCGAGACCACAACACCTACCTCAACGGCCAGCTCGAAACGTACAAGAGCTATCTGCACAATGTGCGTTCGCAGAGCGAGGGCACAAAACGAAAACAGCAAAAGCACCAGGTGCTGGGGCCGTACAAGTTCACCCACCAGCAGCTCGAGAAGGAGGGCGTCATCCAAAAGAGCAACGTCCCCGACAACCGCCGCGGCAACATCTACTTCAACTTCACAAGCCCGCTCCCCGGCACCTTTGTCATCTCTCTGCATTATAAAGGTAACAACAGACAAACCCACGTCATGGCCCTGTCACGTGACATTTGCTGATAACCAAACACTTCAGGTCGCAATCGCGGGCTTTTGGAACTCGATCTGAAGCTTGATGATCTCCTCGAGATGCAAAAGGACAACCAGGACGACCTGGATCTCGAGTATGTCCAGTTCAACGTACCAAAGGTGCTCGCGTTGCTGAACAAGCGGTTCGCCCGGAAGAAGGCGTGGTAATGACACAATGGGTTAACGTTTAAGGCTGGGTTGGCGCTTGTTGGTGTTGTTTTCTCTTTCTAATTTCTTCATAATTTTTTCCCCTATTCTTTTCATCTTTCCTCTCTCTCTCTCTCTCTGGCCTCCTTTTGTTCCCCAGGGGCTGTCGTCATGTTCTGCACTTGTACACTGATACCAATCTCTTTTCTTTCTACGTATATGCGCCTCACAAATGGTTAATGCGAGTCATTAGCCCTTCCCCCAACCATGTGGCCATCACTGCAGCGTCATGCCCTCTCCCATGCAACCTTTTTCCTTCACGAGCTGTCGTTTACCATTACCTATTACCCTTTCTATCCGTCTCTTTTGTCCGGAACGAGTGATACACCTGGCGCAACTTTTGTGCGCACGCACCACGTTATATTTCATTATAATCGACACCAGTCCACATCGACAAGTCGAGACAAGTCGATAGCACTGTCTGATATTATGATCACCACGTGCACATGAATGGTGGAATGGAAAATGGTGCCGCTGAAAGACAGGAGGTTTTTTTTCCCTGGCGCATCAATGTACGAGGACGAAGATGTATACAAGACACTAATTAATACGATCAAAATCCCCTTTTTTATTCTCCTAAGTAATATGAATAATCGGATGGTAATGACATAGCAGATGGCCGGATTTATAGGTCGCTGTTACCATTACTTTAACAGATTTGTGGACCGGTCCAAATATTGGTGAGGCGTAGTCAGAAGTAGGCCTGGGCTAAGCCTCGCAAGACGTAAGTCCAAAGCCCACCGCCTCGACCCAACCAACACTTGACAATTTACCGGTTTTTTTTGAGAAAAAGGGTGAAAGAAGAAAAGAAGATAAAAAAGTGGGGTGGCCCGAGGGGTCGAAATCGGCCTCGTTCGCCATATATGTACTGATATCCTCTTAAAGACCATGAAACTTGGACGCATTTTAACTGTTTTACATAGCCGCTGATCACGCCCTCAGCGAAGGCTATGCTGGCCCCTGTGGCTTACTTGCTACGTTACCGGGTCTAAGAATAAGGCGGCGAAAACTATAAATTTGCCTCTATCTCAACGCTAATTAGTCCACGTTACTGGCTCTCTCTCATAGTTCTTTCCAATCCCATTCTTAACATCTTAACAACTCAATACCCAACAACTCCAATCAGCTTTGAAGTACGCGCTTGAGATCACCATCCCGAGTAAAATAAAATCTAGAAAAAGAAGAATAACACAAAATGGGTAATGAAAACAAACCGGCTAAGCAAAGTAGAAATAATCATAACGCTGTAACCAATGGTAAACTAATATATAAAGATTTTGCAAACGCTAATGTGATCGCACAAGCAATACAAAGCGAAAAACGAGGAAAGAATAGAGATAGCCCTGAGCAACGGCGTTAAAAGTCTGTATTGATTTGTGGATGCTAGAAGGGGTCGGAACTAGGAGAGAACGGCGTTGTGAGATTTGAGAAGTAGCTGCTGCTGGTTATAGGGTCTAGATAACCCTAAACCCTACTACCGGATATATCGTTAAATAGTGTCACGGGCGGGGAATGATCCTGAAACTTAGGTAGCTAAACGTAGTGTTTTTTTAGATAGGGAGTAGAGTTTTCTAGCGTATATACCCCCCCCTTTTTATATATTTTACCTATCTAATTACTATTCCTAGCCTCTTTAGGTATAAACTAGATCCGGATATAGCTTAATATAACTAGATTAATTATACGGGTTATACCTATTATAATACCCCTTTCCTCTAGGCTTATTTCTAGTTTTTCTTAAAAAAATTTTCTACTACTTATTTCTCCTCTTTTTCCTTATTTTTCTTCTTAATCTTTTTCTATATACTTAAGTTATTTAATTCTAGTTTCTAATTCTTCTTATATCTAACTTTAAATAATAAGGTTTCTATAGGAGTTCGTAGCCGGTTACTCTTTCTTTTCTTCTTCTAGCTTACTCTTATAATTATAATAACTCGAGCTATTATTTATTTTTTTATTTTTTCCTCTTTTATTTTTTTCTTCTTCTTCTATAGTTATAATAATAAAAGTAGTAATAGTAGTAATAGTAACCTAGACTATAGGAGTATTAGTATTATTATTAATTCTATTATTATTATATTTAAATATATCTTTTCTAATTCTATAACTTTTCTCCTTTTTCCTTCTCCTTTTTCTAATTCCGATAATACCCCTATACCTAGTAGGAGTCGGGTCCTAGACTATAGTATTACTATTAAATTCGGCCCCCCTCCCCCTAGTAAATAGCCCCATCCCCCTAAAGCTTTATAGTTTTAGGATAAGTTATCGAGGCGTATATACTATCTATAACGGTCTACGTAAGAGGTAAACCTTTTTACGTAAAATAAGATTATATTCTGAACTAAGGAGAGGGAGAAAGAGAAAAAGGTATTTACGGGTATATAGGACTCTTTTATATATACGAAAAAGCCTTAGAAATCCCGGAGGAAACCGTACGGTTCTATAAGCCTAATCCTAGGATTAAGTTCAATAGATGAAGTACTAGTAAGTAAGAGTAACGAGAAAAACGGCTAGTATTTCGAGGGATTTTAAGTAAAATAGTTAATAAAACAGTTAGTATTTTATCGGATTTCTAGACTTTCCGAGCCTAATACTAGGGCTAGTAAGTTAAAAATAAGTTTATTAAATAGCCTAAGTTCTTCCGGTTCTAGTAGTAGTATTCTTTCGTTGATCTAACTAGTATTCGCAGAGCTAGACGGCGGCGAAGATATCGGGGTACCGGATAATATTAAAAGGGTCACGTAACTAATAACTAATCTACGTATAGGGCTACGTACGATTAGCGAGGGCATGGCCGAGGCTACGGAAGGGTCTTAACCCTTTACATCCGACGGATATAGTATCGGGGAATATAGGTTTATAATAGCTATAGGTTTAATCTACTAGAGATTATATAAACTAATAGTCGTTACTAGATCTACCGTTAAAGTTAAATACGTATTACTATCTAAGGCTACGCGAGAAACGACTTAGATATAAAACTTTCTCGATATTACGGGGTAAGACCCGTAGGACCTAAGAGGTCATGAGTACGTGACTATATTACGAGCGGGGAAACCCTATTTTAGACTCTACGAGAGCTTCGTTTAGCTTACTCTCGTTATCTAATTAATAAAAGTCTATCGGTACCCTAAACTACTATTTTATAGCGTATTACTATTAATAATTAATTAGATCTTTTTTTTAAGCTTTTACTAGCTTTTAAATTAATAATCTAACTCCTTCTAGAGTTCTATTCCTCGTTATAAACGAGTTAATTAATTTAAATACTCCGTATACTTCCGAACTAGGTAATCCGTATACCTCCGATTAAATTATCTAGGCTTTTACTTAAGCTATCTAGGCTTCTATTTAGGCGACCTACGCTTCTAATTCCTCGTATAACGAGTTAATTAATACTAAGCTAATAAAAGTTTCTAATAGGCGATTTATACCTTTAATACTACGAATACCGATAGCCTCTATAGTAGGCCCCGACGATATTTATATTAAAAACGATATTATAATAACTACTAAATTACTCGTAGGATTATTAAGATTACTAGACTTATTCGCTTCTATACCTTCTTCTCTAATACTTTTTAGCTTACTCCTTATACCTACTAGAATAGAAAAGTATATTTATTTACCCCTACTAGCCGAGTTCGATAGCTCTAAATTAGAGTATCGAAACTAGCGAAGTAAAGCTTATATAAAACTTCGAATCGATATAGAGGCGCTTAGTAGTATCTCTAGTTAAATTACTACTCTCCTTATAGTTTTAAAGGGCTCGGCTAATAAGAACTATACCCCTTTTATTAGTACTAAATTTAAAAAGGAAATACTTTTACTTTCGAATATCTAGACTTATTTAAACTATCTATATACTAACCCTAATTATAAATACGCCGCTTATACTAAATAAACTAACCTAAAATAAAGGACCTCGGATTTTAATACTTACTATACTAAATTTAAACGCCTACTAATAGAAGCCTATAAATTAGAATAGGCTAAAAGCGTAAAAATTAATAACTTTTATTATAGTATAAGTTAGTTAATTCGAAGCGCTATTATCGGCGAAACTATTAAGAATATACTCGTAGAATAGGTCTAATACTATTACTATATCTAGGTAGATCTATAGATATTAAAAGCCCCTCCCGCTATCTATACTACGCCGTACCTACTATCTCCTACTCGTAGTAGTACTACTATTACTATCCCTATTACTCCTTTACCCTATAGCCCTATAGATATCGATTCGAATCTCGTTTCTATATAAGCCTCCGCCTAATATACTCGTAGGAGTACGCCGAACCTAAATAGATACCCTATCGGCCTAGGCCTCCCCTCGGACCTTTAGTGTAAAGGGTTAAGACCCTTCTAAAGCCTCGGCCATACCCTCGCCGATCGTGCAGATCCCTACGTTATTCCGGTACCCCGTTACCTTCGCCGCCGTCTAGCTCTACGAATACTAGTTAGATCGATAAAAGAATACTACCTCTAGAACCGGAAGAACTTAAGCTCTCTAACGAACCTATTTTCGACTTAAAAGCTTAACTATTAGAGCTAATAATTAATAGTAGTAAACTCCGGTAGTAAATCTTCCGATAGTAGTAAATCCTTCGATAATAGTAAATCCGAAAACCCGAGACCCCTTACTATCTTCCGATAGTAGCGAATTAGCCTCTTCTATTAAATTTAGACCTAGGTCTAGGCTTATAGAACTATACGGATTTCTCCGGGCCCCCTTAGGGCCTTTTACTATATAAAGGACCTTACGCCTCTCGTAAGGTCTTTTTCTTCCTTCTCTTCTCTTTAGTTTAGAATATAATCTTATTCTATATAAAAAGGTTTACCTCTTACGTAAACCGTTATATTATTCTAAACTCTTTTAAGAACCCTAAAAAGCCCTAGACGATATCTAGGCCCCCCGGAACCTCTAGAAAAGTCCTAGACGATATCTAAGCCCCTAGAACCTCTAGGAAAAGTCTTAGACGATATCTAGGCCTCTAGATTCTCTACGAAAAGCCCTAGACGACTTCTAGGCCCCCTCGAACTTTACGAACTTCCTAGAACTCTAGAAAACCCCCCGAGACCTTACGATAAATTCCTAGGACCCCTAAGCCTAATATCTAGCCTACCTAGAGGCTAATATAAATAGGATAGCCGCCTCGTAAACTATATAGGAAGAGGTTATCCGGAATATTTAGAATTAACTTTAAAAAGCCCTTAAAGCCCTTCTAGCCGCTCTAGTACCGGAATAGGCTAGGGCCCCCGAAAGTCTTAGGCCTAAAAAGGCCTTCTTTAATATCCCCTATTTTACCGGAAAACGAAAGGATTTTAAAGCCTAGTTTCGCGAAGTTTAAGTTAAAATCGGTATCGATAGAATTTCTATTAGTACCCTTTTTACCTAGTTCTACTATATCTATAGTAGGATAGAATCCTTAGCCTAGCTTTTCGTATCCGCCTATATCTAAGTTATAGAAAAGTAAAAATTTAAAATTTTTTCGAATTTACTAGTTTACCTAGAGTTTATTTATATAAACTTTAATAAAGTAATTAAAATTTAAAATAAATTCTAAGAAAAAAAGATAAAAGAAAAAGAATTATTTACCTTTTATTTTCCGAAATTCGAATACCTCCTCGCCGAAATTAAACTTATAAATACCCTAGAAGGTATAAAAATCTCGTATTTAGAGGGGAATATCTCTCTAGACCTCTAAAAAACTTTAATAAATTAAAAAAAACCCTAGACTTATACCTTATATATTAAGACCTTCTTAGGATTTACTTTAGATTTAGAAAAATTAGCCTATTATAAGAAATATTATTCCTCCCCTCGTACTTTACTAAACCCTCCCTAGGCCCCTACTAACTAGTTCTAGGCTTAGGGGTTTTCTTAGATTATTTAAACCTCTTATAAAGACCTTATAGATTAAGAACCCTCTTTTAGGATCTCTAGAGGTCGCCTAACCCTAGAAGAGAAAAAAAAAAGATTCTAACTCGGTCTCTACTTCTATTATATTTAAAAAAATTACTTATATACTTTCTACCTTTTAGTATTTACCCGGACCTAGGTTTATATTAGAAACCCTATTCTAGTCCCGGAAGAGCCTTAAATATCTAGGGCTATCCGAGAAAACCTAGCCTTTACTACGAAAGCCCCTACTAAAACTATAAAAATTAGAAAAACCTTTAAAATCGTCGAGTTCTTCTCGGACGATTCGGAAGACTCGGAATCGGAAAAAGAATAACTTTAAGTTAAAATCTCGACTTAGGGTTTTTAGAACCCCTAGAAATCCCCGCTTAACCCCCGGCTTTTTTAGAAGAGGAAAGTACTTATATAAATACTATTATAAACGATAGATCTAATATAAAACCTTTTATCGACTCTAGTTATTATAGTTTTATTATAATATCCGATAGAGCTTCTATTAAATATAGAATTACCTTCTACTTTATCTAGCCCTACCGCCTTTAATAGATCGTTAATTAGCCTAAAGACTTTTAACTTATTATATCTTAAATAGCTTATTTTAAACTAAATATAAGTAGGTTTTACGAGGGTATCTAGGCTTATATAATCTTTAGTTAGTCCGATCTTATAATCTTAAGAAATAGGTAGTTATAGTTCTATAATACTTCTCTTCGCCTAGTTATTAATACTATAACTATCCGAAGACTTTTTAAGTTTAAGATATCTATAGTACTAGTATTTATAGACCCTAAAATTATTTAAATCTCTTCTACTAGTTTTAAAGCCCTTTTAACTAGGGTTTTAAAAAAAAAACTACTTATATAACTTTTCTTAGTTTCCCTTACGGATATTTAGAAAGCCTTTACTATTAAAGAAGAAAAAGACCCCTATTTCGAAGCCCTTACCTAGTTATTCTTTATTATTAAAGTTTTCGATAGAAAAAAAGCTAAAAAACTACTACTTTCTTACCCCGGTCTAGATTATAAAATAAACCTATTTCCGGATACTACTATTCCGAAAATACTTTTATATTCGATATTTAGAGAAGAGTTTCTAGTTCTACCGAAGACTCTATACGAACTACTAGATTAGGGTTTTATAAGGGCTTCTTCTTCGTTAGCTATTACTCTAGTTCTCTTCGTAAAAAAACCTAGAAATAGTTTATATTTTTATATAAATTACTAAAAATTAAATACTATATTAAAATATAATACCTATCCGATACTTTTTATATCGGAGATTCTATAGTAGATAGCTAGTTCTAAGTAGATTTCTAAAGTCGATATTATATCGGCTTTTTACTATCTCTAAATACGCGAAAGAGACGAGTAGAAAATAGCTTTTAGAACTAGATTAGGATTTTTCGAATAATTAATTATTTTTTTTAGTCTATCTAATACTTCTACTTTATTTTAATAATATATAAATAATACTCTTCGTAAATACCTTAATATTTTCTACTTTATTTATTTAGACGATATTATTATCTACTTTAATAGATCTAAAAAGGATTATTATTAAAAAGTCTATTCTATAATCTTAAAACTCTCTAAAATTAATTTATAATTAGATTTCTCTAAATCTAATTTCGAAACCCTAGAAATTAAGTATTTAGGTCTTATAATCGAATCCGGGGTAGGTATAAAAACTAACCCCGAAAAAATAAAAACTATTTAAAAATAAAAACCTTTAAAAACTATTAGGGATATATAAAAGTTCTTAGGATTTACTAACTATTATAAGGTCTTTATTAAAGACTTCTCGAATATCGCTAGACCTTTTATAAATCTAATTAAAAAAAATACTTTTTTTAAGTAAAATATAGACTATTATAATACTTTCGAGAACTTTAAAAAAGCTTTTATCGATTCCGAGACCTTAACTAGGTAGGATTCTTCTAGGCCTACGGCTATAGAAGCGGATACCTCCGGTTACGCTTTAGGAGGCGTACTTATATAGTAAGACCCCGAAGACCTCTTCTAGAAACTTATAAGATACTATTCGAGAAAGCTATCCCCCGCCGAAGTTACCTACTCTATATACGATAAAGAACTTCTATCTATTATATCGTATATTTATAACGGTCTACGTAAGAGGTGAACCTTTTTACGTAGAATAAGATTATATTCTAAACTAAAGAGAAGAGAAGGAAGAAGGTAACCCTACGAGAGGCGTAGGGTCTAAGGGGTCTGGAGAAGTCCGTACGGTTCTATAAGCCTAGACCTAAGTCTAGATTCGATAGAAGAGGCTAATTCGCTACTATCGGGAGATAGTCGGGGATCTTTCCTATACTCGGGTTTTCGGATTTACTACTATCGAAAGATTTACTACTATCGGAGGATTTACTACTAGAATTTACTACTATCGATTATTAGCTTTAATAATTAAGCTATTAAGTCGAAAATAGGTTCGTTAGAGAGCTTAAGTTATTCCGGTTCTAGTCGTAGTATCCTTTTATCGATCTAACTAGTATTATAACGGTCTACGTAAGAGGTGAACCTTTTTACGTAAAATGAGATTATATTCTAAACTAAAGAGAAAGGAAGGAAGAAGTAGACCCTACGGGAGGCGTAGGGTTCTTTATATATAGCGAGGGACCCTTAAAAGGTCCGGAGAAATCCGTATAGTTTTATAAGCCTAGACCTAAGTCTCGGTCTAATAGAAGAGGCTAGTAATATATCTCGGGGTTTCCCTATATTAGGGTTCCGGAATACGCTACTATCGATTCCTAGTTCGATAGTTAAGTTATTAAGTCGAAAGTAAGTTCTTTAGAATACTTTAGTTCTCCTAGTTTTAGAGGTAGTATTTTCTTATCGATCTAACTAGTATTCGTAGAATTAGACGGCGGCGAAGATAACGGGGTATTTAGTAACTAGTCTACGTATAGGGCTACTTACGATTAGCGAGGGTATAGCCGAGGCTTTAGAGGGGTCTTAACCCTTTACACCTATAGTAGCTATACTACGCTATTAATTTATATAAAATTAAAAACGATATCGAAAAAGTAATACTAAGGTAAACTAATTTTAGGAAATAAACTAGAACCTATTAGACTATATATATCGCCGGTTATTATAATAACTAGATATCTAGGGTTACCTAGAACGATTTCCTAGGGTTCTTAGACTCGGAACTAACCCTACTTTACTTATATAGTAGAAATACTATAGTAGTATTAATAGACTAGTAGTAACGAGAATATAAACTATTAATTACCTTAATTTATAATATCTTAAAAATTAAAGCCGAGACTTTATAGGAGTTCCCCGAACCTTTCTAGGTATTTACTATTTATTATACGGCTAATAAAAAAGGTAAGAAGATTATTATCCCTAGGGCTAGTTCTACTCCCCCTACCTATTAAAAACTAAAAAGCTTTACTTTAGCCGAGGAAAAACCCCTATAGTAGACCTACTATTTAAGGGATAAAAGGTATAAGAACGATCGTAATAGGGACTTAAGGTATAGAAGTACTAAGAGACCTTATAATATACTAGAAGGCCTATTTATAAACCTCTTAGAGGCCTAGAATAATAATATAACTAATAAGTAGCCTTATTTTAGTTTTACTATAAATATACTTTAGGGGTATAAGGTAAGGAGAGATTATTCTATACTTAGGTATTATAAATATAAACTTATAGGTTATATAAAATTTTAATATATAGCCCTAAACTATACCTAGTATAGTAGAAGGTCTTATATAACTAAAGATAATAGCCTACCCCCTCTTCTAGCCGAAATAATTATATAAGAGAAGTTAAATAGTAATAGAGTACCGATAACTAGAACTAGACCTTAGGATAAAACCTAACGACTTATCCCTACGAAAAAAAGACTTATTATACCTATTATTATAAAAATAAAATATTAGTAAAAAAATATAAATACTTTTCTAAATATAAAGGCTAAACTATAAGTTATAATCGATAAAACCTAGTAGAAGAAGAAAAGTAGGGCTATACCTACTCTTATAAGAGATATAATTAATACCTTAATAGCTTAAAAAAATATAAAAATAGGAGAAAGAGTAATTACTATTATAAAAATTATAGATTTAGAAGGAAAAACCTAGACTTTTAATTACGATACGATTATTACGAAGATCTACGACCTTAGGTACTAGATAATAATCGGGCTAGATTAGTTAATAAAAGTAGACCCCGATATATATTTCTCGATAGGCTAGTAGTATTATCGCCTTTTAAAAGAAAGATAAGATAGTATTAAGTTAATCTCTACTTTAGAGGATATATAATATACTAGGAATACCGTAATAGCTTATATATACTTATAATATATAAGGCTATTTTTAAAAAAACCTATTATTACTACTACTATATAGAGGTAAGACCCTCTAGGTATAGTAGCGTATTAGGTAACTAGTATATTATTAGAATATTCGTAGAATATAATAACTAAATTCGCCTATATATTCGATTACGATAAAGATAAAAATACTATAGTTATACTATAAGAGCGCCCTAACTAGTAGATTAATAAAGAAGAGAAGTTCCTAAATATAGAAGTTATAGATAAATTACCCCTACTAGGCGGAAAAACCTATACGATTAACTTAGAAGGCTTACCCCTTAAGTACGCCCCTATCTACCTACTATATAAGAAGGAGTTAAAAACCTTTAAAGATTATATAAAATAAGCTCTAGACCTAGGGTAAATTCGTAGAAGTAATAGTCCTCTAAAAGCCCTAGTTCTCTTCGTATAAAAAAAAGGAGGTATTTTATAGCTCTATATAGATTACTATAAGTTTAATACTATTATAAAGAAAGATTATATACCTCTTCTATTAATTAATAATATCCTCGAATACCTATTAAAAGCTAAAGTTATCTCGAAACTAGACCTTAAGAATAAGTATTATAGGATATATATTCGCGAAGGCGATAAGTAGAAAATAGCGTAAAAGTATCGATACGGATACTTTAAATATATAATAATACTATTCGGGCTTATAAATACGCCTAATATATTCTAAAATTATATAGAAAATATCCTAAAAGACTTTATAAATACCTATTATATCGTATATATAAACGACGTACTTATCTATAATAATATACTAGAAGAATATATTAACTATATTAAAATAATCGTTAAAGCTCTTCGAGATACTAGCCTCTATAGGAACCCTAAGAAGTATAAGTTCGAGACTAATAAAGTAGGCTATTTTAATTAGGTCGTAGGTATTAGGGGAATTAGTATAGATCTTATAAGGGTTAAGGAGATACTCGATTAGCCTAAGCCTCGATTAGTATAAGATATTATATTATTTACTAGATTAACTAGTTACTATAGGCGGTTTATTAAGAATTATAGTAGAATTATAGTTTTTTTAAATAATTTAATATACTAGGATAATACTATAATTATATATAAAAAGCCTTTTATAGCTCGGTAGAAGAAGATTTAAGGAAAACGTCTCTATATAAGACCCCTAAATATAGGGGATAAGGGCTGGTAAGTAGTAGAAGAACTAAAAAAGGCCTTTATAGAAGTTAATATATTAGCCTACTTCCGGCCTAAGTACCCTATTTATATTAAAACCGATACCTTAGATTTTATAATTAGAACTATCTTTAATTAGAAGTAGCCTATAGGGGTATAGGCCTTTATAGCCTTTATATCGAGGAAGCTTAAGAATACTAAATTACGTTATAATACCCTAGATATAGAGCTTCTAGTTATCTACTAGAGTTTTAAGATTTAGAGGTACTATTTTATATATACCTCGGTACTTATAAATATAAGAATAGATTATCTAAATATTAAGTATTTACTATTAAAACCCTAGTTATTTCTAAAATAAGTAATAGTATTATTATACCTAGTTCTTTTTAACTTTACGATTACTTATATTCCGGGGCGGAAGAACTTAGTAGATCTTCTATCGCGAAAGCTAGATTTTAATAACCCTATAGAGAGAAGAGAAGCGAGATAGGCTATCGTACTTTAGTTTTAATTATATTTTATAAATAAAAATACTATACTATAGAAGTATATTAAATATATAGTAGTAATACTAAATAGTTTTATTAAGTATTACCCTATTATAGGATACTCCTTTTAAATTAAAACTAATACTTTAGTAGTATATTATAAGTTTTTTAAGTTAATACCTCTATATCTAATTTAAGGAGACGGGACCCTTAAGGCTAGTAATAGGATATCTAAGTAATAATACGGTAATCTAAGTATATATTTTAGGTTTTCCTACTATTAGGGAAGATAATCTATAATATCCTCTATTATCGACGGGGAGGAAATAACTAACCCTACTTTTAAAAAGGATAATAAAGTAGTATATATTACGCTCTTTAACCTAAATCTATAATTAGACTTTATTAAAAATACTATATTTAAAAATATACTCCGCGAGGCGTATTAAAAGGAGGCTTTTATTACCGAACGGAGATAGTCCTAGATATCTTATATTAAAAACGTATCTAGGAGAGCTAGATCGACTATTTAGTTTAAAGAGTACGGTCTACTCTATTAGAATAGTAAAGTATATACCTTAGATAGTCTAAGGGCTAAAGTATTACGCTTATACTATAATAACCCGTATACTAGGTACTAGGGTATATCTAGGATAGTAGCTCGTATTAAAAGTACGTTTTTCTAGCCTAGTATTAATAAGGATACTATTATGCAAACAGGTGGTTAGAACAGGTGGATTAGGCTCGCCACCGATCACTAAATAATATTATATAATAACGAAGCCTACGTTATATAATCTATACTAATCTTTAATTATTTATATATTTAAGAATAGAGATTCTACGCTCTCTAGAACGAGAGAATAGAATAATAAGCGGTTTATAATCTATAGTACTATAGAAAGATTCTATATATAGGATATATTTATACGATAGTTATAAGCCTAGTACTCTTCCTCTAAGGCTATAAACTAGTAAAACCCCGCTCCTATAGTTAATTATACCCCTACTTTAAGCTACTTTTAAAAGACTCTTTCTTAAGCTAAGCGAATACTATAAGTAAAGAACTAAGTATAAAGATCTTTATAGAGTAGATTTTTAAAAGTATTCCGTAGTAGACCGATTAGTATTTACTTCTCTTTATATATATAAGCTTTCGAGGTATCTAGAAAGACGTTAATCTAGATAAAGAAGAATAGGCCGATCCTACTACTTAAGAGATTAAGAGTAAAGAAACTATATAATACGTAGTAGTTTAGAACTAGATCTAAACCTTAGTCGATTAAAATATTATCGGAATAGTCTCCCTCGAGTTTTAAAGAAAAGGAAAAATTAACTTATAAGTAATCGTTAAAGTTTTAAGAAAATAACTCGTACCGACTTAGCTTTTAGTAAAAGAATAAGTATATATTAACTATAAGTCGATACTCGAAAGAGTATAGAAAAGAGGAACTAAACCTAGTAATTAGTATTAGTAGTACTATAAAGCTATAATACGGGCCTAAGTTAAAAAATACCTAGAGGTAGAAGGCCTTTTAGTAGTAAAAGATTTCTTAAATACTATTTTAGTACGCCTAGTACCTAGATAAGCCTAATAAAACCTAAACGACCTCCTACGTAATAAGAGCTTAAGAAGGACCCCTATAACCCTAGAAGAACTTATAAAAATATTTAATCTAGCTTAATAAGTAAATACCTAATAATACTAGGCTATAAGTAGTAGGATAGGGTTATTCGCTATAATAAAAGTAGTAGAAAAGTAGATATAAATTTAAAGAAAGAAAAAAGGTAGAAAGAAAAGAAGTAGAAGCTCTTATACTTATAAAAAGAATAAATACCCGTACTTAGAAATAAAAAGTTATATTTAGAAGTTAGAAAAATATAATAGACTTCGAAAAGTACTTACTAGTAATTTAGGGAATACTAAAAAATAGTTTAAAAACTTCGTTAATAATAAAATAATAGCTATTTAGAACTAAGTAATAGAACTATAGTAAGAAAAACTAAAAAAAAAACTTAAAAAAGAAAGATAAAAGCTAAAGTAATTTTAAAAGAAAACCTAGACTTAATACCTAGGTTCTTTTAATATAGCGGTAATTTCTCTAACCTTAATTAAATACTTAGAAAATAAAAGGGTATTCTTAATAGTAATTCGATAGTATCTACTATCCTAGAGTACTCTTCTCGATAACTATAGGGTAATCTATTTAGTAAATAGCTAGAAGTTATTTAAATTAGGCTCGTTCGAGCTAACTAAGAATAATTAAATAGTAGAGTATAGCTTATTAGAACTTCTAGTAACTAGATATAAGCGCTAAATTATATAAAAAGTACTAAATAAGAGTAAAAGTAAAGAAATAAAAAATCTTATTTTATTAAATATAGTAGTAGTTAAGGGTTTTTATATTAATATTATATCGGAGTCGTTATTAAAGAAGAAAAGAGCTTAGTACTACGGATTAGATAATACGCTTCGTTTCGGAAATACTATCTCCGATAATAGAGTTATCCGAAAACTAGAGAATAAGTACGAGCTTACTTTCTTTAAATATAAACTACTTAATACCTATATAGAGCCCTAAATCGCCTTTTCTAGTTATAGATTAATAGCGAATACTATAATTATATATATTAAGAAAATACTAAATATAGAAAGTAATAATTAAAGTTATTATTTAAGAATAGATTTAGAAAACCTATAGTATTATAGAGTAGGATATCTAGGACCCTATATACTTTAGTACTTAGTATAGAAGGTTCGAGGAGTACGAATTAATAGAAAAAAGAGAATTAAATATAAATACTACGTACTTATATACGTTTTATAAGTAATATCTACTATATTCTTAGAATACTAATTAGTAAGACCGTTATACCGGATATCTTAGGATCTATTTAATTATCCGGAAGGATATAACGGCTTAAAATAGCTACTCGTAATTAAAGACGAGTATAGTAGTATATATTAGTTATTTATACTACTAGATAAAAGTAAATTTAGTATTTTTAATATTATTCGGTTATTCGAAAGATAGACTCGAAGATAGTATAGATTAGTAATCTATAAGATACGATAAGACGGAGATTACGTAACTATTAGTTTAGAGGGATAATAAAACTTATAATACGAGCTTTAGGTATAAGAAAAAAGTATAGATCTAGAGATTTTACCCTTCTATACTTACGAACTAAACGGAAATACTAAAAGAGCGGGCTAAGAAGTAGTAAATAAAATACTAAAATTAAGGATAAGAGCGAATTTACCTAAAATCCTATAGCCGGAATATATTAAAGTAGCGTTAAGGCTAATTAATATCTCTCTATTAAGACGAAACGAGATAAAAACTCTATCTAGAATATTTCTAGTATAATTTAAATAATAGTTTCGATTCTAGAAGCTAGATTTCGTACTTAAATAAATACGAGACTTATAGCTAGATTAGAGTAATATCTTTATATATAGATACTATACCTATCTACTATAAATCGATCGAGTAGCTAGTAGATATAAATAAGACTATAAAGTTATATTAAAAGGGTATATTAGATACCTAATTAGATATCGTATAACTAATATTTATAGGATTTAAATACCCTAATTTTAGAAAGTTATTATTATAAGGAATATTAGATTTAATAAAGAGTATTTCTACTAGTAGGAAAATAAAAAATAAAAAAGCTAACCTATATCTATATTACGGGTAATAATAGAAGCTCTAGAAGAACCTAGCTAATTCTAAAATATCGGAATAGTTAAATAAGAGCTCGAAGTACCTAAAGAAGATAACTCTCTAGTTTTTATAGAGGTTAAAATTTAAAAAAAAGAAGATTAATATTACTTTAGAAAAGGAAAAATCGGGGGTAAGAGAGCCTAAATCGCCTAATTAGCGAGTAGAGGTATAAGGTATTAGATTTTTAACCTTTAAATATACTCCCGGGCCCGAATAAGAAGTACTATATATATAAGAGGAGTTATAGAGTTAATTATAATAATACGAATATAAAATAGTAAGTTCGAGTAATAACTAATCTCTAGACTACGAAGAAGAAAGACCTAGGAGTATAGCTAATTAACCTAACTATATAACCGAAATAGAGGAGATTATACCTAAAAAAGAGTTAAACTCGGAAACTAAAAAATTTATTAAAATAATATAATTATTAGACGAGGAAACTCGAGAAGAGCTAGAAGAATAATAAACTCTATTTAAAAACCTATTTCTAGTACGAGTACTTATAAGAGGTAAACTAAGAGGTAGAAGAATATTATTAGTTTAAGTAGGGATACGAATAAGCTTAAGAATTAGAGAAAGAAAAGAGAGGGCTAAAAAGAACTTCGTAACGTTTTTTAATATTAAAACTTATTTACTAAAGGATATAGAACTTACGAATAAGAGTTCTTATAAAAATATTAGTAAATTAGCGATTCCGATACTTATAATTATATTTAGAAATATCGAATAAATACTACTAGATAATAATAATAATTATAGAATACTATATATAGTATTTACCGCTGCTACGATATATAATAAAGGTAGAAGAATATAAAAAAATAGTCTATAAAAGTTACTAAATTATTATAAAAATATACTATATTACCTAATAAAAAAAGAGTTTAAGAAAATAATAAAGCTTAAAATAGATAAAATAGAGAAAATAAATACCTAGGTAGTCGTAGATCGGTTAAGTATTAATAAAAAACCCCTACTATTACGTTAGGTTTATATATATAAACTTAACGAGAATAGCTTATTACTATATACTAAAGTACGAGTTTATATAAGAGGTAATCTTTAATTCTAGGATTTATTAGCTTTAATATATATAGTAACTCTTATAGTAAAGACCTTTCGAATAATAATAGTACTCGAGGTAAAATTTAATCTAGAATATAAGTAATTTAACTTTATTAATACTTTTCTAAATAAATTAATAAGAAGAATAGTCGTCTACGAGCTTCTAAAAGGTTATAGATAAGATAGTAAGTATATAATCTTACGAAGGGTATTATATAGTCTTAGAGAATTACCTTTACTATAGTATTAAGAATATAAGAATACTCTAAAGGAGTTTAAACTTATTACTAGTAAAGAGGAACTATACCTCTTTTTTAATAAAGAATAGATAGTCTTTATATTAGTATATATTAATAA
>JAOYNU010080275.1:0-57201 GCA_026745395.1 Tympanopsis confertula | reverse complement strand
TGATCTTGCGAAAATGTGATACCGCCTCGTTCCTACAGGCAGCCTTCTCATGTCGGGCTTTTCTGGCGAACGCTTCTTCTAGCCGAGATCTCATCCTCCATCAGCTTCAAAACTCACCAGGGACCTCCGAAGATGTTGAGCACCTCTCACACAAGCAGCTCTTCCAACGGCTGCTCCAGGTCTCTCGCCGAGAACTCTATGGTGCAGAGTTCGGCTCATCTACCAAACTCTACACTTTCGGAGGGCGGGTGATCGACGTTGGTGCATCAGTAGTATTGACAGCGGGAGACATCAATCGAGCATTACTCGTCTTCAAAGGCGATTCGACATTATACCTCATGAAAATTGGCGGCGGAAGACTTTCTTTACTACGCCGCATAGAGTCGCCTGCAAAGAAGCATGGAAAAGTCGAGATACTCCACACAACTATGGATGCCGGCGACATTTCTGTGCTGCATCGGTTGACGCCCGATGAACCGAATTCCGGAAATGCATTTGTGAAACATGCCTTAGAATCAAATTCGATTTTTTTGGCCAGGTACACTCTCAATATTGAAACCAGGCTTTTCACACTCTCCATGGAGGACCCCATAGAACAATCCTACGACCCCTTGAGCTTTGCATCTTACGATGATCAGTTTGCTATATGCTGGCAGCATAAGAGCGAGGAGAATACCCGTCGCGTCAAGCTTTATCGAAGCATTCGCGGACAAGATGAAAATGATGACGATAACTATGAAGACGAGGATCCTCCAATTATCGGTTAGTATTATCCAAATTCAAAGCCAGATTATTGTGCTAATATCTGATAGAAACCGAATATGAATCATATCTCCTCTCCGAGACATTCCAAGGAGATGAAAGTGGAGATTCAGGGCTGAAAGGCCCAAGTGTGAAAATGGCCTTCAATGACATGGGACAACAATTGCTACATTATTATCGATCCCAGCCCCTTTTCGGTTCGTTTCAACGAATTCGCAACCCAGAAGACTTTGAAAGCCTGAGATCCGGTCACAACGAGTGCCTTGTAGCATTCTCAAACTCACTAAACCTCCGATTTTCCATCGGGATTCCTTTCTTCGGTATTCATTCTGCGGGAGATCTCAACAGTGACTGGAGGGCTCGTTGCCATTGGAGATATCTTTCCGTCGGTTTTGCAACTCATCGCGTGGAGAAATGGACCGTAGCATGCATTCTGATGTCTCAGTCTTCTCCACAAGCTAGGGGCTGCACTCATGAAATGAATCTTGACCGAGGTCGACGATTTGATGAATGGACTATCGTGGCCCAGCTAGGTGGCTTTCAAGACTCAATAACTTCACAAGGGCCACTCATTGCCACCTCAAATCTCGGAACTCGTGTCGCCATAGCCAGCTGGAGAACAGTGACTATTTGGCCATTGAATCCGTATTCACTGATAACACATGGCTCCGAGGATTACGCCGATTTTTACCCTGACTCAGACTCATGGCGATCTGAAGCAGGCTATGTCGAGCTTCGACCCATTATTATCCAGCTTGATGCGGTCTGTTTCAAGCTGCACTTCGCTAAAGGCGAAAATGAAATTATTGCTCTTACGGATAAGGGCATTCTCTTCTTGCAGCTCGATCCTAATGGCAAGGCAGCTCGAGTAGTTGATACTTCAAGAATCGAAGATATCCCATATTTCTCGGTGGACACATCGACGCTCATTTGAAGGAGTTGCTCTTTGCTGTTTTACTTCGCGAGCCTGTGTTGCGCTATTGCGCTTTTTCATCCCATCCTGTGGGTCTGGTATCAATTGCATAAGAGAATATAAAACACTTCGGTGTCAATACGCGGACCTTCTCTAGATCTTATCCACTGTATTATGTCAACCCCTCATACAAATAGCCGGCGAGCTACGGTATATCAGAAGTTTCTCCAAGTACTGCATTGTTGTGCGTATAATACGGGCTTTTTGTATCTACAAGGAGTATTATGGCTCAGAACGCATAGCTTATTTCTACATATCCATGATACAATGAGAAAAGAGAAAACACGGTAGAAGAAAACGTCAAGATAGGTTTATCATGTATGAACCCAACCCTGTAAGCACCAAACTATGCAAATAAGACAAGTTTAAAAGGAAAGTAAATGGGTATCTCCGATCATCAACGTTTGTCATGGTCATCATCCATTCGAGAGACAAGCCACTCGAGCACGCTTTCATAACAGAGTACAAACTGATTGAGGTTTTGCACCATACTCGGGCGTTGCGTGCGGAAGTCCTCCACCGTTTTGGTGATCAAGTCAACCTTCGAGTTCTCGGCCCATTCAGACGAGTTTGACGACTGGACGTCCGGCGCCCGCTGCCGTTTCAACATGTCAAGGACACTGTCAACGGTACAGAAAGTTCCTGTCCGGCCACAGCCAGCACTGCAGTGTACCAGGATTGGTCGCTGACCACTCGGGTTGGCATCCTGGCTACCAAAGCCGGTGTTGCTGTTCGCACGCACCGCCTTGTTGCATTGTTCAATGAGATTGAGCAGGTGGTTAGGTTGCGAGGTGGTTCCAAAATCAGGCCAGTATGGGTACTGAAGCTGTGTTATATCGCGGATAGGTTGGAATGGCAGAGCAGTGTGGTATAAACTGAAATTCCGGACGATAATGACGGGGCATTCGTTATTGTCGTCAGAAGCTGGCTTTTCATGTTCCGGCGCAGTTGAACTTCCCGACTCGGGATTGGCTGGGGTTCGAGACTCGACATTGATATGTCGCTCTGAATAACTCTTGACCTTGAATGGTCCATAATCCCCAGACTTCCAGAAGGGATGACATTTTACTTGTCCACGTTCATGTTCGGCGGTTAAAGATACGACAACGCGTATATCTTGTTCCCATATCACTCGCCAAAAGTCCTAAAAAAAAATATCATCAGCTTCAGTGGTCTTATCCGGGTATATGACAATCACTCACATTAAACGTATCAGGGACAGGAGCCTGTGTGGCAATGTAACGACGATTGCTGTGCTCAGCCTTGATGTGGTTGGCATTCACATAATCGCAGCCTCCCAGTGGAACTCCTTCAAGTCGCACCCGGGAGTGATCAAATGGATATATATCATTATATCGGTTCTTGGTACCTTTTTCGATGCCGGCAACTCTGTATTTTTTAGAAGCGCCACCACTAGAAGCTGAAGGCCCTTCGTAAGACAAAGCTTGTTTCATCCGCTCCAGCTCCCTCTTTTCCAGACCAAGAAACTTTTCGGATACCGCATGGCCTTGGTCCTGGGCGTTTGACGCATCTTGAAGCCAGATAGGCAACCGCTTTCGTTTCTTGTCCGTCAATCGTTTGGGGAGTTTGAGAGGAATTTGTCCAACGCCACCAAGAAGGTCCATGTTTTGACGAATATTACTGAAGAATGGGTTTGCAGCTGTTGAGGAATCGGGGATAGCACAGCCACCTACTACTGGGGCGACAGATCCAAGATTGATGCTCATAGGTGATCGTTTCTTGGGTGACTGACTAGCCGCTTCCGTTTGGGGTCTCTGAAGCAAGCCAGGGAAACGAGAAGAGAAAGTCTTGTAGCCACCCCACAGTATCAGGCCTTCACCTTCCCAGCCCTCCGCCTGGAACTTTTTGATAACACCGAGGAGAGGACCTGAGTCTTTCGACTCGGTTGTAGAAGAGTCGTAGACAACAATGATGCTGGACTCTCTCCATTTGGCGAACTTCCGCTTATCGATATCACTTGTGAATGTACCTTCTAATTTTTGAGTGTCGAATGATCGGCGTTTAAGCAGAGTAGTCGGGATGCAAAGATTCAAGGAGCCTCGTATATTGGCTTGGGAGTAATGGGCGAAAGGGCGTACATCTAACAGGAGGAGGTTTTTGGGAGATGCTTTGACGAGATCTGCGCAGCGCTCAGGCGATACCCACTGAGAAGGTTCTGGTGTGACGTCTAATGGGAGCCGCTTTGTTAGCAGTGTATACTATGACGTGGGAGAAGTTTCCGCATTTGGACGAAACAAGAGACATACCGATGCTAGAAGTAGTCGAAAGCTTGCGATCGACTGGCCTTTGTCCTCCAAAATAAACTTGCGACCACTTGGTTGTTTCGCTTCTTGTTGTGGTCGCTTGGTCTTCCTGTGAAGGACGGCGTTGAGTAGCAGACTGCCGACGACCTTTATCGGTATCCGACTCGGATCTCAACAAGTTGACCAACCCCTCTGACACAGACTCGTGGGAATATAGTTGTAATATAGGGCTTGGGAGAGTGGTATGGGCTCGTGTAAATGATCCCCAATTCTTTTGTGCATGAGGTCCCGGCGTGGAACCTGGTGGGTTGCTTGTGTTTTCCACCGTCATTCCGAAGTAATTGGAGCTAGGTCGATCGTGATAGGAGCCGGTCTGCATAGTTCTCGATGGCGATGCAGACGATTGCTGAGTGCGGCCCTCACGAGGGCTTCCGTGACCCGGCGCCCATGGTGAGGAGGGTGATCGTCCAGGACCAGTCATGGCCGCTGGTCTTCGACCCAGCGCTTAGGATCTTATATGTGCCGTTCAAAAGAGATCAGATCATACCATCTGGTCGCGCAACGAGTGGTAATAGTATGATGTGTGATGAGACAGTAGGGGAGCGAAGAAGAAGAGAAAGCGACGACTGACGTAAGATAGGTCAGAAGGCGTTCGAGGGGGAGGACGAAGGGTCCAGCCAGAATGGCCAGGCAGATTAGGCCAATGGAAGCGAGGGAAAGGACCTGATAGCCCGGACGATGTCATTCCATGATTAATAAGGGGGCAGACGAGTCCACTTCCTCTTGGATTTCAGTGGCTGTGGCTCGCAGTCCCAGCGGTTTCGAGGAAAAAAGGCGATGACGTTAGTGTGGGGATTCGGCTCGGGGGAAAAATCCCAGATGATTGAGTCCTACTCAGTATGTAGAGTAAGCATTCTGAGTAAGATTAAGTATATCTACTATCTAGTACTGTTTCATTCTATCTTTGTGGGCATTCGTGGCCTGCCGTGATCCGCGCTACGTCTTCAGATATGTCCCCGGCGACGCAGGGGCGAGTAATGTGCAGCCCCCGGCTCCTCCTCCGTCGTAAACGCCAGAAGCGGTGGAAATATTCTAGTTTATGATTTCATTTAAATGGAGCACACAGGCGTCCTCCCAGGCCCATTGAGCAAACTGCCTTAAACAAAGATTGGATATCTCAAGATCGCTATGCAAGTATAATACAGATGGCCCAGATACTGATTGAGGGGCACACCAAATATGGCAAAAGAACTCGAAGGAGGCGCTGGGGTCTCGAGTCTGTCGTCATGAACATGGCCAATGGAGGACTAGCTCCTGGGTCTAGGCTGTTCAGTCTGCAGTGACGGAGTATGTGGAATCCAGATCCAGCCTGGACCCCCTGGTCCACTCGTATTCCCTCGCTGCCATGTGGAATGGCGACGAAGACAAAGAGGTGGCGTTGCTGAGGCGCCTGTTCGGACAAGGCAGCCTAAACATGGCTTCATCTAGGCCACCTGATCTGTCTTATCCCACTCGTCATGCTCACGCCCGTCCTACCCTAAAAGAAAAGCCACCCGAAGAAGGGCAATGGAGTCGGTGGCGAAAAAAGGGCTGACTAGCGCTAATGTGCTGGCTAGAGTTCACGCTAGCACCAACATCACATTCGAGAATCGAACGATATTCGGTACTGGACGGAATAGTGTAAAGGCAAACACCCAACAAACATTAGGGTTTGCAATGACAATTGAGTCGCTGTAATGTTGTTTGGCTAGTGGCCGGGTTTGCTCGACAGTCACTTGAGGCTGCATATTCAAAGTCTCCCGTCCGGCTCTCCCTCGAATCTCTTAACTCGCTTTTGTTCCCAGCTGTCCAGGTCTTTCGCCATGAGTCGCTGTTGAATAATTGATTAGCACTGCAGTGGTATGCTTGCTTGCATAAGGAGCTTTACGTAGTATTCTTTCCGCTCATCTCCGATCACTCTGCGACGCGGGTTGCGCTTGATTCCCTCTTCGCCGTCGGACCCTTTCAGACCAAGGTCAAAGGCTTCTTCTTTACTGAGCTGCTTAACCTTTCTGTCATGTCGTTCATATCGTAGAGCGGCGGCGGGTGTCAATGCAAAAGAAGCGCCGACAATAACGGTGATAAACGGTAGACCGAAAAGCAGGAATGGGTGTTGGGCCAGGCGCGCGCGATAAAAGGCACCGAGCTTTTCGCCAAGCGTCGATGAGGATGTCGTAGCCCGGCGAAATGTTTTTGACTGGAACGCAGGCATGATTGTTGGAGTGAAGGCGTAGTGTCTTCCTAGAAAATGAGCAAATCATACGAGGAGCTACAGAAAGCGCGGAGAAACGATGGTCCGGGATGCCGCGTTTGGGCTGCGTATTTTGTATTTTGGAGTTTAGAGGCCGAGCTTGAAGATCGTCACTTCATCACCGTATAGCCCTCACGCATACAGGTTACGGAAGACTCTATCCCCAAGGCCGGTGACTTCTCTCTGTTTGGCGAATTTGCCATTGGATCTAGAGGGACCTCATAACTAGCCACCATTTGGCGCAGATTCCGATCTCCAGCAAAGCTCTACGCGCCGCGAGTTCTCTCGCATTCAGCCCATCTACATTCGATCGATCGCGCAGCTTACTGTCACTTATTTTAAACCTGTTGGTTTACGGTCCAGTCAACCATGAACTCAGGATCCCTCTTTGGGGGAGGTGGTGGCCTTGGAGGCACATCAAATGCTCAACCTTCTAGTCTTTTCGCCTCCACCAATACGACCAGCGCGTTCGGAAACACCAGCACCACCAGCACTACCCAGCCAGCGCAAACCTCGTCTCTCTTTGGTCAAACACAAAGTCAACCCCAGGCCCAACCCCAGGCCCAGGCCACAGCTCAACCGAAGAACAGCGTGGAGCAGGAACGACTTTCAGCCCAAGCAACCAAGCCTGCATTTTTCAACAGCCTGCTGGAGCGTGGGAAGAAGCGACCATTATCTGGCGCGGGCCAAAATGGAAACTTTGACGATGTCCCGAGCCTTCAATTAGGTCTGGATGATATTAGAAGAAAGGCGAGAGAGCTAGGCCCTGGAGGTAACAAGGACTCACAGCAGAATGGCGCTTCTACCAAAGCGTAAGCAACTTCTTTCGTCCCCCGTTCGAGCATATTTGGTACAGTGCATGCTAACATCTCAACTTTATGCTCAGTCATTACCTCCTAGCATCCTCTGGCATCTCTCCTGGGCGAGCGCTGCGCGATCTCCGCTCATTGGATCCCCAGGCTTCTTTTGCGGCTACGAGAGAAACCGACAGCTTTGATCCCGATAACCAACGATTTTTGAGAAACATCCAACAGCGCGGACGGCAGGTGATGATCTCGGAAAGCTTGGCTCGGGCCCAGAAAGACTTTGATACATTCTTAGAGGAGAAAGTTGACATGGATTGGGAGGACCAGCGCCAGAGAATCTTCCACCATTTTGGACTCTCCCAGAAGGATGGATCCAGCGGTGGGAGCTTAAGGTCAACTGCCAGAGGTGGTGCTTTTGGCCGCTCAGCACGACAGTCTAAGCAAGCTGGAGCCAATACCGCAGGCGCAGCTTCGCGAAGAAGCGTGTTTGGACGCTCTGTTATGGATAAATCAGTCATCGGGACTCCCGGTACTGGGCTTGCTAGCTCTCAGCTCTTCGAAGACCCCGCCGAAAGAGCTGAAGGGATCTCTGCCTCTTCGCCGGATCTCCGATTCATGCGTGAGAAGATGGGCCATTATGCTGAGAGGGTTCAGCAGCTCAATATCAGTCGTCTCCAGAAGCAGACATACCCTGTTCTTCATCAATTCTCAGAGGTTGAGAAACATCTCAGTCGTGATGTATGTGCCTCTCCCCTTCAGCCTCCCTTGGACTTTGTGTACTCTTTAATCCCATGTCAAATCACAGCTGACATATTTATTTAGGCGCCTCGACAACTGTCTGAAGCTTATCATGCTTTGATAAAGATTGTGGGCGAGACACCCAACATTACAGCAGTATCGGACCCTGGTGCAGTGAAAGCCCGTCAATTTGCCAAGGATTACTTGGAAGAGTCCAACACATCCCTTAGTTCTATCAACCTCAAAAAGAAAATTCTGGAAGGCTCGAGAGGATTTCTCGAACAGACGTTTTTCAGCGACCTGGAGCAGGTCATTGCTAAAAATCCTCGAGAAGCTCAATTGGGTGGTATCCCCACCGTCATCAACAAGATTCGCGCATATGTTCGTCTGCGTGCTGCACGCAAGGATCTTGTCTCTGATGATACTGAGCTGCAGTCGAATGGTGATGAGCCTTGCTGGGTTCTTATCTTCTACCTTCTTCGATGCGGTTTCGTGACCGAGGCTGCAGAATATGTGAGCCAAGATCCTGGTTTCAGATCAGTAGATCACAAGTTCGTGACATACATGACAACATACGCGCAAAACAGACGACTTCCGCGTGATTTGCAGCAAAAGATCAACGGCGAATATCAGCAGCGCTTGCGCAATGCGCCTGACGGTACGGTCGACCCGTATCGGATGACTTGCTACAAGATCATTGGTCGTTGCGATTTGTCCCGGCGTCGACTGGAGGGTGTCAACCAAACTGTTGAGGATTGGATGTGGTTGCAATTCAGCCTTGCTAGGGAAGATGACCGTGCGGAGGAAATAGCAGGCGATGTCTTTGGTCTGGAGGATATCCAGACTGACATCACCGAGATTGGACACAGGGTCTTTCCCAAGGGTCAGGAAGGCCCCGGTGGCTATGGAACATATTTCCTTCTCCAGATCCTGGGAGGCATGTTCGAAAACGCAGTATCATACCTTGGAACCTATGCGCCTGTCACAGCTGTTCACTTCGCCATCGCGTTGTCATACTATGGTCTTCTGCGTGTCTCCGACTTCTACACATCGGGAGAAGAAATGTGTAAGTTTGAATTTAAAATATGCATTCCTGATACATCTGATCGCAGATTTGCTAACGCTTTATTTTAGTATCCTACACTGTGAAGCAGTATCCCCAGATCAACTTCGGCTGGCTCATCACGCACTACACTCGCGAATTCCGCACTGGCTCTGTTGAAGCTGCTACTGATTATTTCACACTGATTTGTCTCAATGCAGACTTACCAGGCGCGCTGGGTAAGTCTCAGTCGTCTGTCTGCCACGAGGCTCTGCGCGAGTTCATTCTTGAAACGCGAGACTTTGCCAAATTATTGGGTGACATTCGGGGCGATGGTGCCCGGGTCAAGGGTATCATCGAAGAACGTCTTGACCTGATCAATTTGGCCGATCAAGATGATTTCTTGAAGAATATCACCGTGCAAGCTGCCAGTGTCGCGGAAGACAAGGGCTTGATCATCGACGCGGTTCTTCTGTACCACTTGGCTGAGAACTATGATCGTGTCATCGACATCATCAACCGCGCGCTCTCAGACGCAATCGCGGTTGAGCTGGGTGGAATTATGCCGAGACTCCAGCCTCTTCGTCCCAGGTCGGAACAAGGTCCTAATGGACAGGCAGATGCTCCGGGAACCAGCTTGAGTCTAACTGCCGTCGATGATCCCGTCATTCTGGGTAAGAACATGATCATGATTTACAACGAGAAGCCAATGTATTACGAGAAAATCCGACCATCCAACCGCGACGCGTGCATCTTGCTTCTTCGCATGATGGAGGCGAAGATGGAAGTCGAAGCCGGCAAATGGGCTCCAGCTTTGGATGTAAGTTTTTGTCCTTTAGACATCAAATCACCCTTCGAACATTTACTAACTCTTTTACCTATTTGCAGGCTATTGACCAACTCGGTGTCCTTCCCTTGCAAGCTCAAGGCTCAATGCCACATGTCCGTAATGCCGCCCAGGCGTTTTCCTCCTTCCCCGACATCATCTCCCGTAACATTGGCCATGTCATCATGTGGTGCATTGCATGCATTGGCCATGAGCGCCGCCGCCAGATCTCTGGTCCATATGAGACCGATATGCACCAGGGATTCGCTGCAAGACTCCTAGCAATGGCCAAGGATCTGATGGTGTTCTCCGGTATGGTGAAGTACAAGCTGCCGCCCAAGGTTTATGAAGCCTTGGCCCGCGCTGGTGCCGATATCGGGGCCTATTAGATGCATTAAGCTGATGAAGGTCTGCGGTTGTGTGCTTGTTCTCAGCTAGATGTTGTTCTAATAAATCTTCGATTTCTAATAAGATTTTCGAATCATGCGCAGACTCTCAATATTAAGTAATTCGCATTAGTCTTGTTTCTGTAAGATGTACAAAAATTTCCGATAGCTTGTAGACTGAATTTGTAGAGATAGCTCCCGAGGTCGAGTCTTCCAAGGTCCAAACATGGAAAGGGCACTGAAGTATATAATGATCCGGTGAGTGGGGGCGCGCCAAGCCTCTCGGGATTCTCCTCGTTCTCCAACGCATCGGACTTTCGGCAACTTCCAAGCTTATATGGGGACAATACCGAGGCTTCTTGATGGGGCAATCCCCATTACATGGGCGCTTAAATGCTGCTAGATAGAGCACACTGAACGAGCTTTGGCAGTGCGTCCTTGAGGTGCATAAACATGGCTCATGCGCCTAACGCCTTGAACTCGGGCCCGCCGGCAGTCGCACCTGGACATGAGTCGACGTCTACTCATAATGATCATGAGCAGCTGCAAGCAACATCGGAGCGCAATGAAACTGAGAAGAGGAAACGACTGGATGATTCCAGCCCAGATACAGGGAACGGAGGCCCCTCAGAAGCTCAACCGCCTGCCCAGACGCCCGTGAATCTCTCTGATGCGTTAGAAAGACAAGCGCAAGAAGGCGAGGTGACGGACTCTGCTGATCCAAGCACATCCCGTGGCGCTGGAGACAGAGAAGCGCAGCAACCGCACAGTCTCTTTGATAATCCCCCCAACCTGGTCAGGATCCGCAGACTCCTCTTCGAGTGCAAGGATCCATTCGAGATCAGCCTCCAGGAATTTGAAACGTACTGGCCATTCATCGACAATGCATGGGTTAAGCAAAGGCAACATACCAACAAACCAGGCCACTGCACAACCGAATATTACATGTGTCGATTACGGCGTCCTACGCACCGCCCTTCAGAGACACGGCCTCTACCTGAAGGTAAAAAGCCACGCAAGAAGCGCTCTCGAGAAGGTGGGGTGTGTAATGTTCAGATCAAAGTGGCTCGATCCGAAGGCACTTACTCCACTGTCACTATTTCAAGGACGCGTGGGAGCAGCGCTGTTCACACTCATGACCTGGACCATAGCGACAACGTCAAGAGAAATTCAGCGCTGATGGAATTCGTGATGAAAGAGGTTGTCAAAGGCTATTTGCCTTCATCTATATTTGCCAAGTTCCAGGAGGAACCGGCAAATCTTCATGACGCCGGAGGGCGCTTCATGACCATCACTGATGTACGCAACGTCGCAGCAAAATGGCGTATACAGAACCCCGAAGTCACACTCATTGCACACGAAGGGTATACTCTCCGAAAGGGAACAGGTATTCTCTGTTCAAAACCACGGCAAGGCAATGGAGGTCAGAATGGCTCTAATAATCAGGCATCATTATCGCCCCCCGAATTACCACCGGATACGTTGAGGTTCCCCCCATTTTCCCTAGAGTTTCTCGATCCCTATTTACCTCAGCGCGTGGAACAAGATCCTAACCCGCGAGCGCGACGGCCTATGAAAGATCGAGGCTTCCCCCATATCACACTATCATACGCATCTTCTATGGACTCCAAAGTCTCGCTGAGGGCCGGAATGCAAACTGTACTTTCTGGGCCCGAAGCAAAAGTGATGACCCATTATATCCGCTCACGCCATGATGCAATTATCATTGGAGTCGGGACTGTTCTTGCAGATAACCCAGGGCTGAATTGTCGCTTGGAAGGGGCGGGTGGATTTGGAGGGCTAGGAAAGATGTGGCAGCCCCGGCCAGTGATTATCGACCCTACAGCCAGATGGCCTGTCCAGCCTGACTGTCGTATGCTTCGGACGGCAGTGGAAGGGAAAGGCAAAGCACCGTGGATCGTGGTGTCGCCTGGAGCTGAAATCGATCCCCAGCGTTTACTGATGCTGAAGAGCTACGGAGGAGACTATTTACGCATTTCCGAATACAACCATCAATGGCGGCTGCGCTGGGAGGTTATCCTACGTGCCCTCGCTTCCGAGGGTATTCATAGCGTCATGATTGAAGGTGGTGGCACTGTTCTGAGTGAGCTTTTGAATCCAGAATATTCCAACTTCATCGATTCGATCATTGTGACTGTTGCTCCGACATATCTTGGACGCGGTGGAGTCAGTGTGAGCCCTGACTCTAAACTCGACCCTGAAGGCAACCCTAACGCTGCGTTGAATCCGCGCGATGTGAGCTGGACGCCTCTTGGCCAAAATGTCATCATGTGTGGGAAGATCCGCCCAGACGCGCCGAACGCGCCGTCCATGCAGGGACCGGAGGTGTTGCGGGAGACGTGAATTTAGCTGGATTACAACAATATAGAATAACAATTGGATCTCATGAGCAATATTCCAACAATCAATGGCTTGAAGTCTCGTGGAAACGCGTGAATGAAATTGGTGGAAAAATTTAGGACGTCGGTGAGAGAGTGACGGCAAGCTCCTCTATACTTGCAGGAGACTCCAGCAGATTTAGCCGCAGACCGCAACACCCCGGTGAGTAGTGGATCGCACAAAGGGCCTTTAAAACCGGGCCAGCATGTAATTTGCAAGTTAATTAGAAAGAAAAAGGGCGAGTGAGACCCGCAGGCGCATTGTTGATTGGGTTTGGGCTTGGGGGCTGCGGAGAATGCGGCATTATTTACGCTCGGGCTTGGCTTTTTTTTTCCTTGTCGCGTTCCTCCGTCCTCTTCCTCTTGTGCCGTACCACTGCCCCCGTGTTCTCCATCCATTCGTGCACATTCCACACCCAAAATGCCTCCGAAAAAGGCTACTGCAGCTTCTGCCCCTAAAAAAGCCACTGCCAAGGGTGCCGAAACAAAGGCTGCCCCCAAGTCTGCCCCCAAGACCACCTCCAAAGCTACCTCCAAGTCTGCCCCCAAGACCACCTCCAAAGCTACCTCCAAAGCCGCACCTAAGACCGCGCCCAAGACAGAGCCCAAGACAGAGACCAAGACCGCGTCTGCTGGCCGTGGGCGCCCTAAGAAGATGAGTACGGAGGAGCCCGCGAAGACTTCCAAGAAGGACACAGAGACCGCGAAGAAGTCAAAATCCACTACCACAGCTGCTTCTAAGAAGCGCAAGGCCGATGAGGAAGAGGAGAAACCACGCGAGCCTAAGAAACCACGAGTGATTGCCAAGCCTCGCGAGACCAAGCCGAAAGCCGTCAAGGAGAAGGTTGTGATCAATGAGGCTCCCAAGACCCGGTTGAATGTCTACGTCTGCGGTGAAGGAAGCTCTGGTGAGCTTGGTTTGGGCACAGCGAAGAATGTCATCGATGTCAAGCGCCCGCGCTTGAATAAGCTGCTCGCAGCCGATGAGGTTGGTGTTGTGCAGGTTGCTGTCGGCGGCATGCACTGTCTTGCCCTCACCCACGATAATAAGATCCTCACCTGGGGTGTCAATGACCAGGGTGCCCTTGGAAGAAGCACCGCGTGGGAAGGTGGATATAAGGACATGGATGACCAGAGCGATTCAGACTCAGACGACGATGACAGCGGTCTCAACCCACATGAGTCGACTCCAACCGCGATTCCTTCTTCTGCCTTCCCTGAGGGCACTGTTTTTGTCCAGGTTGCCGCTGGAGACAGCTCCAGCTTTGCTGTCACAGATGAGGGTCAGGTATATGGATGGGGTACCTTCCGAGTATGTTGCGCTCAATTCCCTTTGCTGGATGACTTCTAACGATGTTTGTTTGTTCTAGAGCAATGATGGTGTCCTTGGATTTGACGCCACTCATAAAATCCAGACCACTCCCCTCCTCATTCCCGATCTCAAGAAAATTAAGGATATAACTTGTGGCGCCAATCACGTTCTCGCATTGAATGAGAAGGGTGGTGTTTTCTCCTGGGGTTCTGGACAGCAAAGCCAGCTCGGCCGCCGCATTGTTGAGCGCAACAAGCTCCACGGTCTGCAACCTCGCGAATTCGGATTGCCCAAGAAGATTGTTCACATTGGCAGTGGATCATACCACTCCTTTGCTGTTCACGAGTCCGGCAAAGTCTACGCGTGGGGTCTGAACAGCTTTGGCGCAACTGGCATTCGCGAGGGCGCCGGTGAGGATGAAGCCATTGTTGTGCACCCTATCCTTGTGAAGTCACTCAGTGGCCGTCAAGTTGTGCAAATTGCCGGTGGTGCTCACCACTCCATTGCTCGGACCGCTGACGGTCAATGTCTGGTCTGGGGACGTCTGGATGGTTTCCAAACTGGTCTGAAGATTGATACTTTGACTGACGATGCGGTTATCAAGGACGGACGTGAGAAGCCTCGAATTCTCATCGAACCTACTCCCCTCCCAGGCATGAAAGCCAAGTATGTCACCGCCAGCTCTGATCACGCCCTTGCCATTGATGTAAATGGTCGCGCTTGGTCATGGGGATTCTCCGCAACCTACCAGACTGGCCAGGGTACCCAGGATGATATTGAAGTCGCTACAATGATCGATAACACTGCTACCCGCGACAAGAAGCTCAACTGGGCAGGCGCCGGTGGCCAATTCTCAGTGTTTACTGATCCCGCTGCCTAAATTTTCTATTGATTCACCCTTCTTCAAAGACTTTTTAATTTATCAACTGTTTGAATACCGCCATTTCACGCCGGTCATATGTGATTGATCTTGATTCTCCATTTATTTTTTCTATTTACGGATAGTTGGCTCCCAATGTGACATTAGCTCCCCTCAAGCATTTTCATGTCTATCACGTTAATAATACTGAACCACATGCGGTTTCCATCGAAGAATGTACTTCATTTGATGCCTGCATCTTTCGGCTTCAACTTTTTCTATTCAATAAGCAGTCTTGCGCAGTAGGTCCTACGAGTCTAGCTGTTGCTTCACTGCCCAAGGCCTGCAGACGTGGTTGATGCTGAAGCGCCAGTTAGGATATTAATACCAATGGCTTTGGTCGGAAGTCGAGCGATGATATAGGACCAACAGCGCGGTATATGAAGGCTTTACTATTCAGGCAACCAGGTGATATAGTTCATTAATCATTCAATTAGGAAGACGGAGGGATAGCGTCTTGTCATTAATTACATTCCGAGCTCATTCATGGCTTCGTACTCTGCGTCAAACTCATCTTGAATGTTGTTTGCTCGGTTGGCTGGTGGCCCCGGTACCTCAGACATCATCTCGTCTTGTTCTCGAAGAAGATCATCCAGGTCGTCATCATCAGGCTCAGGATGACTAGCGGCCGGCCGCGTCGGTGCATCTGGGTCTGGCAAAAACAGATCTTGATCACCTCCATCTATGCCTCCGGAAGCTCTTCGCGAGTTAGAAGATTCTTCGTTCTCGGGAGCATTGTTTTCGGCGTCTGCGGGCCTCGTTGGTAGATCATGGGTGTTGGTGTCTTCCCGGGAGGGCTCGGAGGGTTCGAATATCTTGCGCTTTTCTTCATCGATCCATTCCTTCCTCATAGTCTGTATTCTTTTTGAGTGTCCCAGTTTCTCGATCATTGTAAGTCCGTCCGCAAACTTGGCGCGGGGAAATAGGTCGTCGAGCCATAGTTGGTAAAAATTCAACAAGCGAGCAGCGTCTGAAAACTAATTGTCGCGTGTTCTGTCAGCGATGATCCAAGTGCTATTATATCGTATGACTTTTCTCCATACCTCATGGCCTTTGCCCTTGAATCGTAGCTTTTGCTTGGCTGTCTTTCGGAGCTTGGGAATACCTGCTTGAGATAGCAGTCTTTTGAAGACCATAAGGATTAGGCCAATGCTATGAAAGGAATTGCGTGACGTGAAGTTTACATACCGTCCCTCGTCGAGCTTAGCGACGGGCTGGCGCTTTTTGGTGACCTTGACTTCCTCGTCAAGGCCGAGTGCATTCGGGTCCCCCGATGGCTTAGAAGTATCAGCAGGAGCGGTATTGCTTCCCTGGAGAATGTCGTCAAGGCCTAGGTCATAATCAAACAGATCATGGGCATCAGGCGAGCCAGGTTGCTCTGTCGTCGCATCCATTGTTTCGGTGCAGAAGAAAGAGCCAGGCGTGGCGCGTTCACGTCGATATCGTCCAGTTAACGCGCGTAGGACGCGGTCGGTCATCGCAGCGCTGATTGGGCGGCGGCGGCTCTTTTCACCCGCAGCCACTAGGCCTAATGAGGCTAGCGCGGCGACCTCTCCAACTTCCGAACATCGACTCTGCACAACGCCTTCCATACCTTCAAGATCGTCTCATCATGGCTTCTCCTAACACGGCCATTGTGCCCCCTAAGCGGGCCAATACCGACTACCCGGTAAGACTGTTGCCTCTCCGTGATTTTTGAGCTCTCAGCTAACTTTTGAACCTCCAGCTCATCGATTCCGACCCGTACGGCTTGCCCCGACCCCCTCCCCTCTGCAACCGCCTTATTTCTAACCCACCTTCATGATAGACACTTGCGTCGAGTCTTCGGATATGCTCGCTCTTCTGACTACGCCATTGCCGGTGGATTAGCTACCGCCTCTCCCATTGCCTTCTGGGTCATGGAGCGAGTGCACCCATCGCATGTAGGCCGCGGAGGCTTTGCCCCCGTCATGCGTCTCGCAACAGCTGTCGGTCTTCTCGGTGGACTTCACGTGCTCTACCAGCGATCATGCCGTACGTCTCTCTACAAGCGTGACCGGCTCAAATGCTCACATATTTTCAGAACGTTTCTACGGCTTCACCGAAAACTCCCGGGAGGTTGAGAAGGACATGCGCGAGATGGTACAGAAGGTCAAGGCCGGCGAGCCCTTGTACGGCAACTCTACTGTTTCTCCTTACCTTCAGGGTGTTGCTGCCCGTAACTCGCGGTATTCCGAGCTGTTCATCCACGTTCTCCCGTGGATTAATATTGTCAACCACGACCAGGTCCGTTTCACCCCGCAGCCCGAACCCCAACGTTTAATTACCATTTACTGATTTCTTCCAACAGCACGGCGTGGACACTGCCAAGTACTACCAGCAGGCCGAGCGGGAGCTGGAGGCAGAGCGATCTGCTTAAAGCTTTATACGTTCTCTTAACGGTCTTCGAGCCGGAGTTGCAAAATTGTTGTACACATAAACCTTCCCGATTTCTTTATCTTCATGTTTTCGAAGGCGCATTTGAATTACCAAGACAAATTCATGTTCAATTGATCATTGGACCTCCATTTCTAAGTTTCGGCTATGGACCGGTCAAAACTAGGCTGTGTTCAAAGTAGACAGGCCTCTTAGTCGTACCTCCTGTGTTCCATATGCACAAAGGCTGCATCACCATTGAGAAGAATCATCGTCGTCGTCGAACTTGGTGTTGAGTTCGCGGTTCTTCTTTGGGCGAGGGTTGGGTGCTTGAAGTGCATTAGCAGGACAGTAGACGTCTAGATATTGGGGCTCATACCTTTCTCATTCTCTTGAATGTAGAAACGGCGAAGCAGCATGATGGCCTCTTCTCGGAATATACCACCGTAGACTGGGAGGAGCGGATCGATGGATTTACTGCGTTGGAGGTTAGTTGAAAATCTTATCCAATGTGAAGAAGGCACTGACTCCGAATGTAGCGACAGGACCCCGCCGGTGCCGCCAAATCTGTCATTCAAACAGCCAAAGTAAACAGTACGAATCTGATATTGCTTCAATGCGGAGGCACACATGATACACGGCTCTACCGTCACGTATAGATCCGTTGATTTCAGTACTGAACGAGAGTATGTCTGAAGTGCTTCCGCGATGGCTAAGAATTCCGCATGACGTGTGCCCTGTGTATCGTCAGTCATGTTCCTCTTAATTCGTCACTTGCAAAGGGAGGTCGTACATTCATGGATCGGTTGGTGTCGTTCATTCCGTGCGCAATGACTTGGTCGTTGTACACGAGCACACAGCCCACTGGAGTTTCACCGACTTCCAAGGCCTTCTCACCCTGCAGACGTCCATCAGCACTGAATATTGTGTTTTTGAATACAGTACTCACCATGAGTAGCGCCTGCTTCATGAAAGACGCGTGTCGTGGATCCTCTGTCACCGCAGAGGGGCTGACGTGGGGGTCTGAGGATAGATCGTCCATTGTCTTGCTGAAGTGGAAATTCCACGGTGACAGTCTAGCAAGAGTAGATATGGGATCTAAACATTCATGTCCTTGGGGTTCTCGTTGGTTCAAGGAGAAGGAGTTGTCGATGGGAAAGTGGCCAAGTCAAAAGTGATGATAAAAATTGAAGAAAGTGACGGATACTTCAACTGGTAGGTATTTGCAAGCCCGCTGTTGCCTATGTTTTCAGTATGACTCGCAGTCTATCAAATTCCAGAATCAAGCTATCCACTAGAGTATTTTAATTCTCAAACCCTCTGTAATCGCTTCTTCTATACTTTGAGGGGCATTCATGGTACTAATTCTCACTATCACTTATCTTATCGTTATCGTTATCGGCAAGTCCGCGTCTCTTTTCCCGCGCGTGTTTGTCTCCAAATCAGCGACAACCTCGAAAGACTACTCGCCGTGCCTATCCGGATCTCCCGCAAGCCCTCTGGTCATGCATCCTCCTTATGGCTGATGGTGACGACTACTCCATGCTGGGGAATGCGTACCAGCCCCCTCCAGCTTCTTCTATCCTCGCGGCCCATCTCGTCCCTCGCCTAGCCCAAGGACACGAAACACACCTGATTCCTCGAGAGACCTTTGCCCAATTACGACAGGAGCTTCTTGGAGAGAGGCAGAGTCAAGTCCGCGTCGATGACGGTATTACGGATATCAATAAACTCGTCTGCATTGTCCTGAAAGCGGGCCTAGATGCAAGCCCAGATAGCAGCGACGCTCCGGAAAATGATCTTGAAGGGCAAGTCCAAGATTGTTTGGATATCATACAAACAAGTCTTGAAAAGGCCCCACAGGCATTATGGGATATCTCAGATCCCCTGATTCTGGGGGAAGAGCTTCAAGCACCGCTGTTTGTGTGGTTGGTCATTCGGCTGATCAAACTAGCCACCATCTGGACCTCAGATACTGTTCATAAGCGAATCCATGATATATTGTGCAGCCTTGTCTACTTCCAATCTAAGCAATCTCGCTCGTCATCTGCATACAATGCCATCTCGGCCTTCGCCTATGCTTGCATATCAGGTTAGATACCTTTCCCTAGCCTTACCTTTCTCCCCTCTCTTTTGTTAGCGTTACAGACAGCTGACAAGCTCTAGACATTCTGTGCTCATTAGAAAATGCACACTCTGTGGACTGGCGTAGCTCGGGCAACTTCCAAATATCAATTCCATCGGCACATGGCTCGCTCCTCAATGACCTCGATAACATGTCTCTTCCGCGCGGGCTTTTTCGAGACAGCTTGGCACTTGGGTCTTTTGGCCAGGCAGTCACTGCAGTGTCGCTTCTCATAGACTCACTCAGTACACAAGAGACAACACATGGCTCTACAAGACGACGAGATCTGATCCGACGACAGAATCACCCGTGGATGTCAAATGGGTACAGCCGGCTACGAAAAGTCATTGCAGGATGGGTAGAAACCAGCCTTTCGGCCTTCGATGTTAAAGATGAGCAAGTTATCTTGCAATTCCTGGGCTTTATGTACCGGTCTTACTTATCCGAGACGTCCGCGATGTCTTCCATATCGCACGCCAATTCATCCTGCCCTTGGCCTCAAGCTCTGTGTCAGTTTCTCTTGCTAGCGCTCAAGTACCCACTGCCGAATTTACAGCATGGGGTCAACCAATTTCTGAACGAGGGTTTGCAACTAGCCCCGCCTTTCCATTTGCCTCCGGACGAAGCAAAGCAAATATTCTTGCCAGTGGTGGCAGATGTCGAGGGCAAAGAAGGTCAAATTTCTTCAGTGGATCCATCTTTACTTGCTACGATCGAGTATCTTCGGAATACACTTGATACATCAGCGAACCTTGATGGGGCTCACTTTTCCGCGACTAATCAGCGGCCTGCTTCAGACATAGAGATGAACGGGGGCGTGCGACCCTCTAAGCGCTTATGTCTATCGCCTGAGGGCCCATTCCAGGACCCATTCCAGGTTCTCATGCAGAGGCTGTCTGATGTTCTCAATTGCAATACGATCAAAAATTTGACAGGTCTACGCGTCGCGGTCGAGTAGGTATACAATCGATCCAATTAAATATGCATGTCTGACTAGTCCTTTAGAAAATCATATGAAAGCCTAGCAGACTCCCAAAGATCCGATGTTTTAGAGGTGATTGGGAAACTTCCTTGTGCTATGGTGGGCCTCTTATGCCCGAAGCCATCGCAGGTTGCTGAGCGAGAGACCTTGTTTTGCAAAGAATGTGACTTCGAACATCATGAGACTGAGGACACTTTCAAAAGTGACATCCGTGCTTTTGAGGAGCTATGGGCCATATTTGATTTCATCTTACCAAAACTCACGCGCACTCCTGGTCCCCGTATAGCGGCTATGGTCACCTTGAAGAGAGTTCTCATGCATTCTCCCAACTCGGATCATATGCACCTCTCATCATCTACATCTGGGGAGTTTTGTCTCCATTCTCTAAGAAGTTCTATCCGGGAGCTTCGTGTCGCAACCGGGTTCGTTGTCAGACTTTCGCTCGTTAAATTGAAACTTGGCTAACCAAAATACAGGCACTCGGTCGTAGCATTTGTTCGTTCAAGTCTACCACCAGAAATTCGCCGAGCCAATTTTGTTATAGCGCTTGAATGGCTTAAAAACTTAGCAGATAAAAATGAGATGCCTCTCCACGAAGCATGCGTACTGAGCCTCTGTCAACTTGCAAGGTCTGTCTTTCGGATGTTTCTTTCTTTGTGCGTGTACTAACTCTCTTGTATAGGTTTTCGGATGAGGAGGAGCGGAACATCATCCTTCTGCGTCTTTTAGAATATCTGGGTCATTCCAATCCTTATGTCTGCGCAGTTGCATACAACGAGGTAAGAATCTTTCTGGCTTGATCCTACCCTAAAATTTGTCCCCTAGATCAACCTACCCTGATATCATTGTCTGGTCGAATCTAACAAATCTACAAAGCTATTCAAACTTGCACAGCAATTTGCATTGACCCCTGCTGGCCTGTTCCGTCCTTACTGGAGAACGCTCTCGGTAGCTGTCGTCAAAAATCTACAGTCACGACCCTACATGGCAGAGCAACTATGCGAACTACTTGGAATGAAGGTCGATAGCTTCCTGCGCTTAACCGAGGTCCACGTCCTGCCTTACTTGGTCCTCACTCGAAAGAGAGACATCATTTGCAGAATCGGGGCAGGCCGTACTGAGGGAGAGACTCCATTTGATGTCTGTTCCGAGAAGAATAACCTTGCCGCGATTCTCGCCTTCCTTCTTTCCCAGGAATCCAGCAACCCTGAAGTCATGATTATGTCTCTTCTTGCCGAGATAGACGTTGCCTTCAAAGGTAGAACATTGGCTGAACTGGTGCGCATTGAGCCAATTCTTATCGCGTGTGACTTGCTTAAGAGCCTTGGCGGTGCTGGTGAGCACAACAAGGAGAGAGTATGTACACACCTTGTCTTTCTACAATATACTGCTTGTTCCATGCTAACGAGACCAATGACAGTTTCACCAAGCTCTGCGTCGCTTGGCTACATTTGTTCCACGAAAGGTCTTACACGGAAGCTCGGCCAAGAAGGCAGACTTGTTGAGTCACTTCATTGAAGAACACGTCCTTGGAATAATCACCCAGTTCGCAAACGCAATCAATGATTTCCAGGTACGACAAACACTGGCTGAAAAGAAGCGGAATCTCAAGGCAATCGAAGAAATGATAAACATCGCCGATGGCCATGTCAGTAATGCATTGCCTCAAGTATGTGCCTGTCTGCGGTCCGCACTTGATATTGAAGAGCTTTGTGACCACGCCTTTTCAGCCTGGAAAACTTTGATTTGCTCGCTTAGTGAAGAAGACATTGAGCCACTTGTCGATCAGACCTTTGCAATTGTGATCAAATACTGGATCTCCTTGACTGAGGACAGCAGGAAGCATGCCTATCAACTTATTGACCATATTCTTACGACCTTCCCCAATCTTGTTCGGGATACATTCAACACCATGCCATCTCTTGCCTCTATTCCTGAGATGGCACCGCTCGAAACAAAGATCAATGAGCTCCGAGCAGAGATGGATGTGCGTAGTCGGTTCCTCGGGATGATACGCCGATGTCAAAGTGAGAATGCTACCGTCGTTGAGCAAGCGTTGGGAGAGCTACTCCCATTCCTCGCTAAAAACGAAGAGTTCTTACATGTGTCTGTTCTCAGTGAGCAGCCTGATCCTGTGCTTGCGCAGCTGACAAGAGCCTTACTGGACTGCTGTGTCAAGTTCAATACCAGCTCCGACTGCATTACTTTACTGTCCGCTCGATGCTTAGGTCTTGTTGGCTGTTTGGACCCGAATCGTATCGAGACCATCAGGGAGAAGAAAGATATTCTCGTCTTGTCCAACTTCGATCGCATGGAAGAGACTGTTGAATTTGTTCTCTTTTTTCTACAGCATGTACTAGTTGAGGCATTCTTGTCTGCTTCTAACACCCGTGCCCAAGGCTTTTTAGCGTATGCCATGCAAGGACTCTTGAAAATTGTTCATCTACACACGGCTGTCACCCAACACTCTCGGGATCTCCAGGGTGACGAGAAGTACCAGAGATGGATGGAACTACCGGAGGGTATTCGAAACACGTTGACTCCCTTTCTCACTTCGACATATACTGTCACTACCGTTGCAACGAACCCCAAGATTGAATACCCGCTGTTTTCGCCTGAGAAGACCCATAGCGAATGGCTTCGAAGCTTGGTGCAAGATTTGCTTCGAACTGGCAATGCGGATAACGCTCGCCTCATCTTCACGGTCTGCAGTCGGGTTGTCAAGGGGCAAGATATCTCCATTTCTTCTTTCCTTCTTCCGTTTGCCGTTCTCAATCGTGTTGTGGGTGGTACTATACAGGAGCAAGAAGACATCCAAAACGAATTAATGAATGTGTTGTCCCACCCTCTCCCCGATACGAACAACACTTTTCGCGAGACCATAATTTCTTGCAGCCAGGTATGTATCCCTGGTCACACCGGGTTATTTGAGTGAGTAATGACTAATGTATCTCTTGAAGAGTGTATTCGAGGTTCTAGATTACCTTTCTCGCTGGCTTCAGGGCAAGAAGAAGCAACTCAATGGCATGGGAAACCAAACCCAGTCTCACCAGTCGAGCCGTTCCCACAAGGATACTAGTCGAGATACACTGATTGAGAAATACACTTCGCAGATCAAATCCGTTGAGACTCTCCTCGGCTCAATCCCGCCTGAGATTATCTCAAAGCGCGCCGTGGAATGCAAGTCCTTTTCCCGAGCTTTGTTCCACTGGGAGCAGTACATTCGGAAGTGCAACTCGCGAGATGAACCTCAAGATGTTTCAAGTCCGGATCATCTGTATCAGAGATTGCAGGACATTTACAGCCAAATAGACGAACCCGATGGTATTGAAGGCATATCAAGCCATTTATCCGTCCTTGACGTTGATCAGCAGGTTCTGGAACACCGCAAGGCAGGAAGATGGGCTACTGCGCAAAGTTGGTACGAGCTTCAGCTCGAAAAGGAACCCAGCAATGTGGATGCCCAGTGGAATCTTATAACCTGCTTGAAAGAATCTGGTCAACAAGGTAAAATCAAGCAAGAAAACAGATTCTGGGGGATTTTACGCTTATACTTCTTTAGATGCAATTCTCACGCGATTCGAGGCTCTCAAAGAAAATGATGGCATCGCCACTTCTCGTTTCCTCCCCTTTGCTGTAGAAGCATCGTGGATAACAGGGAGATGGACGAAGCTTAATGGCTATCTGGACCTGTGTGCCCAGCAAGGCGCTGGTGATTTCAACGTGGGGATTGGCTCGGCTCTTCATACGCTCCAAGAGCGGAAAGATGGCGATAAAAAGGCGTTCTCTACGCGATCAGAGGATTTTGCGAAGATCGTGAACGAACTCAGACTTAACATTGCTAAATCCCTGACAACCAATTCTGTGACTTCGCTACAGTCTTGTCACGATGATATGCTCAAATTGCATGCTCTGGCAGATGTTGAAGCAATCGCGAATTCCGGTGGTAAACTCGCGCCATATGCAGACTTACCTTCTGCTCTGACGCGGCGTTTGGATGTATTGGGTGGTTATATCGCAGATAAGCAGTATCTGTTGGGTGTGAGACGAGCAGCAATGGAGCTTGCGTAAGTAATTTCATTCAGATGGTCAAGAACGTCTTGCTAACTCGAATTGCCGACAGCGGGGGCTTTGACGATGCTGACATCTCAACTGCTTGGCTTACGAGCGCTCATCTCTCTCGAAAGGGCAACTTCACCAGCCAAGCGTACCACTCAATGCTTAATGCAGCTAGACTCAAAGATCGAGCAGCTACTATCGAGCATGCCAAACTTCTTTGGCAAGATGGACACCATCGTAAAGCTATCCAGACATTGGAAGGAGCCATCGCTGCGAGCGAAATCACGCCGGCGGCCTCTAATTCTGTTGATTCGGATTCTGCCTCATTCCCCTCTAGTCGTGGACAGAAACAGAACGACGTGTCTGCTAGGGTCTGTAACTTCTTTATTACATATGCTATCGACAAACTAACACTATCTAGGCTCATCTCATGTTAGCAAAATGGACCGATAGAGCGGGTCAAACCCACTCTCAGGCAATTGTCCAGCGATATCGGGAAGCCATTAAGTTGTATCCAAGGTATGTTGCCGCCAAGTCTTCGGATCCTTCTTTACTCCTCGATCTAACAGATTGACGCAGATGGGAGAAGGCTCACTACTATCTGGGAAAACATTACAACAAGATTCTTGACTCGGAGAAGGCTAAACCTATGGGTAAAGAGGCTCAAATATAGTACGTCCCTAAAGATATCAATCTCGTTTGTTCGTCGCACATCACTAACTGTATTCAGTCTGAGTGGAGAGGCTACAAAGCTGGTAATTGACAACTACCTTCGATCACTGACTTATGGAAGCAAATACGTGTTCCAAACATTGCCTAAACTTTTGACCCTTTGGCTTGAGCATGCATCCATCGTCGATCAACCCATCGATCCAAAAAGAGGAGACAATGAGTGAGTTCTGCCTTCGCTATCTTTATTTTTCTTGCCTGGGAATTCACATTAAAAAATCTTCAGGGATTTTCAGAGACACACGAAAGCGCAGCGTCAAAAGAGTTTGGATGAAATGCACACGCAGCTAAAGAAATACATCTCATCTCGTCTACAGCCTGCACTGGTGAGTGAAATCTCTTGAGGCCTAATCAGAAACATACGGCTCACCATCCTAGCTATTCACTATCCTGCCACAAGTTCTGGCGCGAATCTGCCATCCCAATACCACGGTTTATGATCTTCTTACCCGGATTGTGACCAAAGCTGTGCATCACTTCCCGCAGCAAGGTCTATGGGCAGTGCTCGCTGTGGTCAAGTCCTCAAATAGAGATCGGGCCTCGAAAGGTTTCAACTGCCTCCAGAAGATTACGGTAAGAGACACTCTCTCCTATGACTCCGCACGATACTGGTAAACGACATTGTTCTTACGTACGTTCTCTAGGATTATACTAGCAAGCACAAAGCAGATTCGGCCACGCCTGATATCCGACGCATGATCAATCAAGGCCAGAAGTTCTCTGAGGAGCTGCTGGCATTGTGCAATGCTCGTGTTGAGGATCGAGTCTCTCGGATCAATCTTGCTCGAACTATTGGCTTCAATCACAAGGTTGCACCATGTCGCCTCGTTGTCCCATTCCAAGCCATGTTGATACCCAGTCTCCCTGCGAGTCATGATATGGAATATTTGAAGGGTTTCAGAGCTTTCCCTCGTGACCCAACTACCATTGAAGGTACTCACATACATCCCCCATCACTCGCATCAGCAAGCTAACACACATCCAGCTATACTTGATGAGGCCCAAATTTTGAGCTCTTTGCAAAAGCCTCGAAGAATCAGCATTCGAGGCTCCGATGGGAAGATCTACAACGCTCTGTGTAAACCCAAGGATGATTTGCGAAAGGACCAACGTCTCATGGAATTCAATAACATGATCAACCGATTCCTGAAACGGGACGTTGAGGCAAGTAAAAGAAGGATGTGTAAGTATTTTTGACTGAGAAGATATACTGCTATTACTTTTTCTAACATAATCTGGAAGACATCAAAACTTACGCCGTGACCCCTTTGAATGAAGAGTGTGGTCTCATCGAATGGGTCGACAATCTACGCACCATAAGAGAAATCATCATCAAGCTTCTTCGCGAAAGAGGTATTGCGCCAAATGTAAGGCAACAACAAGCCCTTTCTGCGGTTTCATAGTGCCAGGGATCATTTTCGCTGACTGCCTGGATCAAACAGTATACTGAAATAAAGCATTATCTGAACGAGATATGTGGCGACCGCTCGAACTCCAAGCTTCCTCTTTTCACAACTAAAATTCTTGCCAAGTCAGACTTTCTATCCACATGACCCCTATCAAAGCAGTCTCTAATCAAGAATTATAGGCTTCCTCCAGTCTTGCACGAGTGGTTCATTGAAATGTTCCCAGAGACTGAAGCTTGGTTTACTGCAAGGCTAAGGTACACCCGATCAGCGGCAGTGATGTCTATGGTTGGATATGTCTTAGGGTCAGTATCTGTCATTCTTCCAATGTACTACAATCATCGTGCTGACCTTTGACATAGATTGGGCGATCGTCATGGCGAGAATCTTTCTTTCGAAGAAGGCACAGGAGGTATTCTCCACGTTGATTTCAACTGTCTCTTTGACAAGGTTCGTCCCTTTCTTTCTTTCTTTCTTTCTTTCTTTCTTTCTTTCTTTCTTTCTTTCTTTCTTTCTTTGGTCTTACGCAATGGATATACTAAATTTTCTCCTCAGGGACAAACTTTCGAGAAGCCTGAGGTCGTTCCTTTCCGACTCACACACAACATGATTGACGCATTTGGCGCTTACGGATACAATGGTAAGTCAAACTCTGCTGATGATAATGGATTTACTTTGAGCCGAGCTGTGTGCTAATGGTAAAACTAGGACCCTTCCGACGGACATGCGAGATCAGTCTGGGTCTCTTGCGCCAAAACGAGGATGCGCTAATGACAGTTCTCGAAACCTTCCTCCACGACCCTACTACCGACTTCATTGGGAAGAGAGTAAGTGCCTCCATACCCTGACTTGAGCTAGGATTTCGCCGCTAATATCTGCTTCTTTTGTAGCGTCGTAACCACACGAATGTCCCAGATACGCCTGCTGGTGTTTTGGAGGACGTTCGCAACAAACTGCGTGGCTTCATGTCAAAACAACCTATTCCGCTCTCGGTGGATGGTCAGGTCGACGAGCTGATCGTGCAAGCAACCGACAAGAAGAATCTGGCTGCGATGTACATCGGATGGTGCTCCTTCTTTTAAGTATTTCTCCCCAGGGATAGCCTGCTTTCATCGAGAATTCCTTCACTTGCGATGGGAAAGTTGATGATTATTTGGTTTGAGATATGAAATGATGAGAAAGTATGCAACTCTTAGATAGCCTCGGCGAGGCTCCTAGCACAGTAAAATCGTGAAATTCATGGCCGAGCATTCACCATCGCTCGAACATCGTAGTGTGAATTTGAAGGCCGTTCATGGGAGATTGTGGCTCTGCACGTATGAATGTTTTATTTATTGCCGGTTGCGACTTCGATTTCTATTTGGGCTTCTGCTTCTTTCGCTACGACTGCTGTAGCTGTCGTAGCTAGGACTTCGTCGTCGACGTTGTCGTGGGCTTTCCTGTCTCGTACTTCCTCTGCGTGGAGATCGGGAGCGACTATAAGACCGAGGCCGTACAGGGGATCGGGATCGCGACTGGGGACGGTACGTGTCATGTCGCTCGGTTGGTCGTGAACGTCCTTGGCGCCTAGGGGGGGAGTTCCCGTATGTGTTCTTCCCAAACCGCGAACGGCCGCCATTTCCTCCTCTATTCGACGCCGGGGGTGGTGAACGAGAGAAGGTACGTCGGGGAAGGATAATAGACACATTGAGGATTGCCCCATCCAATTGGGCTTCATGCATGTGAGAGATTGCAGCCTCCGCATCTGCTGGGTCATAGTATAGGATGTAGGCAGTGCCTCGATTGGTCATGACTAAAAGCAAATTAATAAAAGGTCCTGCGGCATGAAAACCAACTGAGAAGGTCCAGCTTACAAGATCGATTCATGGGGAGATCCAAATACTCGATCTCACCAAAGCCACCGAATATTTCACGGATGTGCCCTTCCGTCACATTCTTCGTTAACTTTTCCACCACAATCTGTAAATCGTCGGTCAGCAGATACTCAGAGCTCAGTGTCACTCGCGCTTCGTACTTTGGAGCTTCGTGGAGGACTGGCCTCTCGGCTGATGGAGCGGCTGTAGCTTCGACTGCGATAGGAGCGACCCCCTCGACGAGGCCCTCTGGACGAGGATCGGGTGCGGCTCCTTGAGCGCCGCTCGCGTGTCGGAGTAGGGCTGCGCGTGATGCTACGCGACCGCGAACGCGAGGGCTTCAATTGGGCCGAGCGCGAGCGGCTTCTTTCATGCGCTGAAGGCGAGCGCCCCCGTGGAGATCTTGGCGGCATATTAAAGCTGGATCTGAGCACAAAAGAATAAAGAAGTCCGTCGGGAGTTGCACGAGGGATGGATGGTGAGCTTCAAGCAACCGGGGTGTGATTACGTAACCACGCACCGGAAATAAAGTTACTCTGCCTCAGGCCACAGCCAAACTATACAGTAGACGGTGTTTACAGACATCAAACTATCTACCTACTTCGCATTCTGCGAAATGTGGCTTGAAAAAACCTTTGAAAAAACGCTTGGGTAGTACGAAATGCCACTATCCTACCTGGCGCAAGTTGAGCACGGTCAGTAAATCAAAGAGATCAACCGTTCAAGCACCATGCTTTGATGCAGTTAGCTGTCGCAGCAACTGTTATGACAGTGGTCAGTCTGCCACACCGCTATTTTCTCTGTGTTTCATGAGTGAACTTATATCCACCAAAAATAGAAAAAGGCAAAGGATGTGGCATGCAAAGGGCAATTCTTCAGTTCAGCATGACAGTCACCCGGCCAGTCCTCGATGACAGCAGTACATCTCTTTGTGTATTATCGGCGCCACTGAGCTACCATGTGCCCAGCCTCGCTTTGTTTACTAGATCTGGAGTCTGTCTAGGTCACCACCTCGAGTATTGTGACAGACGTGTCTACAGAATGTAATTTCATCTTTGTATGAGAGCTATATAAAAGTAGGACCGCCCGCAGACGTAACCACCCTCAGGAACACTAGCCAAGTTATCAGCCAAGACAGCACTGAAATCATGAAGATCAACTGTCAAGCCTACGCACTACTCCCCTGGGTTCTGTTATGCTACACATCAGGCGTGGTGTCCCAGACGACTGGCGTCTGTCCCACCTACGTAACCCAAGCATCGGACAACTGCTCGAACATAGCTCAGCAATTCAAGATAACCACGGACCTAATAAAAGATTTTAACAAGGGTACATGGAGATGGGGCGGGTGTGAAGGCCTGAAACAAGGAACCATCATATGCATTGGCCCTGGAGATTTTCCTATGCCTGTTGCTCTCCCACGAGCAACATGTGGCCCTCAGGTGCCTGGAACTATGCGCCCTGTTAAATTTTCAGAACTGGCATCAATGAACCCATGTCCTTCTAATCAATGCGTGAGTTGAGCTGCCAATCATCTTTCTCCAATGCTAACTCTGGTAAAGTGCACTATTTACGGACTGTGCCCCTCAGTTCAAGATACCTGTCAGGCCCAGGACTGCATATCCAATTGCGGAAAACTCTCATCGGTTGATGTCAGCCCTGCATCTACATATAAGGCGAAAGAAGAAACCGCAGTGACCAAGGCAACTAAAATAGAGACGACAACCAAGGCCACTACGACTAAACCCACCACGACGAAGCCCACCACGACGAAGCCCACCACGACGAATCCCACTACTACCAAGGTAACTTCCACCAAGACCTCTTCTACTACCCATTCCACCACTACTACAAAGCCTGCGACCCGGCCAGTGGTAACAATCTACTCAACTACCGTTGTCCATATAACGTTAGATGCTAACGCAAAAAAGACAACAACCAAAAGTAAGAAAACAACCACAACCAAGAAAACGAGTGCTAAGACAACCACCACAAAGAAAACTGAGACAGCCTCGACAACTAAAGCCCCGGAACCGACCGGTCTCCGATATGTCCTTAAGGGCTTTTATGGGGATAAATGCAACGGAGACTTTTACAGACTCGTGGCGCATCTTAATAACCCGCCAAAGTGCTGGAACCTTCGCAGTGAATTTAAGACGCCAAACGAGGCAAGTTGTGGCTTCTACAGCAATAACGGGAGAACTTTCAACTACTGTGAAAACAGCCCGGAATTTAGTGCTAGGTCATGGAACCTGGTTGGAAATGTTAGCTGCTCGGTCTTTTCTGACCCCAATTGTACTAAAACCAAAAAGACTTTGAAGATCCAGCCTAAAGATGGATGTCGGGAACAATCGTTTAGCCACCCCGAAAATTACCATGTGCCCTGGCTCTCCGTGATGTGCACGGAATTTGATGGGAAGACTCCTAATTGAGGCTCTTTGACGTTATTGCTTGTGCTGCAACTAAATTTACGCTGTATTGCGAACGACACTCCTTTTTTGGTGTATTGTTTTCAGTGAACTCTTTTGTCTAGCGATATGTGATGCATATACCAATCATACATATCCACAATGGACAGAAGCGATGGTGGTATACAATATTATTTACCACCATGAAATGATTATGGCTTCTCAACTCAACGATAGCAGATATAAACAGCGGCATGCGTTACACGAGCCTATCTTTGAGCGTCGCGCCATGTTTGATACTCTTCGATTACGGCGTCCGTAATCTGCCGTCGAACTTGAGTCAACGCATATTCGAAGTGTCTTAGGGAGACCTCTTGCTCTTGCTGAGTCTCCTCCTCTTCATCCAATGCAGCATCTCCCGCTGTTTCGCAGATGCTAACCATCTCTGCACCGGAGTAGCCCTCTGTGTGGGCTGCCAGCTCTTCCAAATCTACATCTTCATGAACCACGGATTTGCTTGTCCAGATCCGGAGGATCTCTTTACGCGCTTCGAAATCTGGAGGTCCGATGTAGAGGATGTTGTCAAGCCGACCAGGACGCATCAAAGCCGGGTCAAGAACGTCCGGTTTGTTGGTAGCTGCAATCACCAAAACATTCCGTAACTCCTCGATACCATCCATTTCGTTGAGTAAAGTGGTGAGAACGTTCACGCCTCCCTGAGAGGTGCTGCTACGTCGACCGGCAATTGCATCAATCTCGTCAAAAAATATGATACTGGGCCGAGCAGCTCTGGCTTTTCGAAAAATCTCCCGGAGTGACCGCTCAGATTCACCGACATACATGCTCAGGATTTCTGCACCCTTGACGGCCAGGAAGTTCAATCCGGCCTCGGTAGCCAAAGCTTTGACCGTGAGTGTTTTGGAACATCCCGGGGGCCCGTAAAGCAGAACACCTTTTTTGCTCTGAACGTTGAGACGACGCATACGCTCGGGGTGCTGAAGGAAATGTTAGTCACCTGGTAGGATGGTACTGGGTGTTTTACTCACTTTCAGAGGCCTCTCAACGGCCTGCTGTAAGCGCTTTTTGATATCATGTTGTCCGCCAATGTCCGACCATCTCACTGTCGGTGTTTCGAGGAACACCTCTCGCATGGCTGTTGGGCGAATTTCTTGTAGTGAAGCAGCGACGTCAATTTCTCTAATGAGTAAATCGACTTGTAAAACATTGTTTTGGTCATTTGAATCTGTCCCACTCTGCGATGGCATTTCTGGAGTGTCGGTTGGGCCTTGCTCAAGTGCTTGTCGTTGGCGTGCCTTCCTGCAAACTAATTGCAGCAAAGCAAATAGATCAGCGCCCACATATCCGTGTGTCTTTGCGGCAATGTGGTCAATCAGTTCGTCAGTTAAACCTGCCGTGAGAGGTCCGCAGACAGCACGCAGAATTTCCGCTCGGTCCTGGGCAGTGGGAACCTGGATTTCAATTTCTGTTCCAAGACGATGGGGAGTTCGCAAAGCATCATCCACGTTATTCGGATGCCTTGTCGCGCCTACGACAAGAATCGATGCACCTCGGATAGCATCTAGATTTTCGCACAAAACGGTGGCCAACGACGGGGTTTCGAAGGATGTCCGTCTTGGTGCGACGAAGTCCAGTTGGTCGATAATAATAACACTTGGCTTGGCACGAGCGGCTTCTTGGAATATATTGCGCAGCTTTGACTCGCTTTCGCTTACGCTTCGCCCCAAAGAGGAGGTGCCGACCTTGAAAACCTGTCGCCAACCAGCCTTCTCTATTTGATCCAGAAGAGTGGTTTTTCCGGTCCCCTTAGGCCCATAGATTAATATACCACGGCCATGCTCGTAGAATGACGGCATTATGAGTTTTTGCGCATCAATATTAAGATCCGACAGACATTCGTTGATGTCTTGGATTTGGCGAGAGAGTCCACCAAGACCGGTGGGTTGAACTGTGATATCGGAAGGTGTTTCAGCTACTTCTTCACTCTCAACTCCAATCGAGACTTTGGTGTCATTCGTGAATCGAGCAATTGTCCGACTAGATACTGGGCTCCCAGTATGAATTCCAACAACCTGGAATGACCGACGCTGTCCTTTGAGCTCAAGTTCAAACACCAGGCCCTTAGCAAGAACCTCAGTCCGCAGGAGTTGAAACTCTAGCGTCCATTCCCAATGACCACGATCCGTGGCCTCTATTTGGCCAAATCTTTCAATCTTTTCCGGGTCCGAACAGTCGACAAGTGTGATGGAGTCGATCTCCTCCAGCTTCCCGTCAATTTTTGTAATGCCAACCTTCTCCCCAATTTTGATTCCATAGCAATCCTGCAATGCTCGAGAAGTCTGTACGACTGTGCTTTGTATGTTCTCCACAGCGGTCCATGCAATTGCCGTCTTGGGCGATCCCTCCGCACTCGTTAGAACGCATAAATCATCTGCCCGAAGTCGCAAGGCGGCCAAAGACGACGAAGATAAGTAAACTCGAAATGCATCCTTCAGGTCGTTCCGCGACTGCTTAGACAACGGCCGCGCCGTAAAACTGCGAACTTCTGCCATTTTTGTAATGTCCAGGTAGAATAGCAATGTAATGTAAGATTGAATGTGCAGCGACCGGTATTATGTCGCAGAGTCTAGCGAATCAATTTATTGTCGTCGTAAAGCGCGAAGGTTATGGTGACTGTCATTGAATAATCTTTGCGCGGTGCGGGTCGGCGCACGAATCAAAGGAGCGGAGTGGATAGCACCAGGCACCAGTAGCGAACAAGACTGGGTTCCAAGACTGCGTGCTCTCGTGGGAATTTCGAAGTTGCGAGGACAGAGACAGAAATTCTGGTGTTGGTGGGGGGATAAAGATCTTATCGGACTGATACGCGGAGCAGCACAATCGGGCAAGAAAAAGTGGGCCACGCATGGCTCGCACGTTAAACAGCAGAATCGAGTATATCGAGTACGCGGATCCAACTTGTAAGGCTAGAATTTTCGATTTCACTAAGAATATATAGTAGGACAAATGGAATATGAACATCTGCACCTGGTAGAGACAAGAGTCCCACTGGGCACAAAATCATGGACATGTTGCGGCCTATGGACAGATGCGTATAACCCTCGAGCGTCAAACGAGAAAATTAAGAGGAAAAAAAACATCAGGCGCCAACTCTCCATAGAAACTGGACATTCAAATCTTAGCACATGAAAATTGCACGCCAATACAAGATATGTGGCAGGTTGCGTGCAGGGGGGAATCCACTGGGGAGAATAAAGGAGATGAGGAATTCAAAGGAGAAATACTCAGAAAAGGAACACGAGCATACGCAGAGGGGGAGAAGCATGGATCTTTAGTAGAAGACATGGGGTAGAAAAGGGGGGAGGAATGGTGATACATCTGGCTTAACAGCATTTTCCGCCCGAGGAACCGTTCAAGCCCGAGCCGTTATCTATATTGACTCCCTGAGCACCGGATTGTTCAGTCTTCGAGGTGTCCATGCCCTTCTTGATGTCGGAGGCAAGGTTGTAGAACGCCTTCTCGATGTTGATGTTGTTCTTGGCGGAAACCTCCAGGAATGGGATACCGAGCTCATCGGCGAGTTGCTGGCCCTGTTCGATCGAGACGGCTCGCTTTTCTTCCCAATCACACTTGTTTCCGATCAAGATCTTGTGTACGCCCTCGCTGGCATGTTGTTCGACGTTGGAGAACCAGGTGCGGATGTCTGTTGTAGTTGGGCAACACTTGTCAGCTCAAGACCTCGACCACAGGGATATGACAAAGGAAGGGGCAATTACTCTGGAATGATCGCTCGTCGGTGACATCGTAGACTAGGAGGATACCCATAGCACCGCGATAGTATGCGGTGGTAATGGTCCGGAAACGCTCTTGGCCTGCAGTATCCCAGATCTGCAACTTCACACGCTTGCCATCGAGCTCGATAGTGCGGATTTTGAAGTCGATACCGATGGTGGTAATGAAGGATGGGGTGAATGAGTCTTCGCTGAAGCGGAGCAGACAACACGACTTGCCCACGCCGGAGTCGCCGATCAGCAATAATTTGATCTGGAGGGAAGACTCGTTTAGTAACACATTCACTTTATTGTTGCGGAATCAACTTACCAGGAAATCATAGTTTCTGGTGCCTGCCATGATGGATGAGAGCGGCCCCTAAAGGGAGTCGACTTCGGAGATAGGAGATGAACGGGGCTAGGATAGCCTCTACCGGGATTCCAGGTAGCGAGAGAGTGAAGGATGTAAGTTGCAACCAACTAAAAAGCTGGGAGTGAGGGTTTTGTAAGTGGTTGAGAGGGGAGTGGGAAAGCACTCGGGAGAAGATGGCAGGGTTCCGTGCCTAGGAACGGTATCAGGAGTGTCGGAGAGGAGGGGGGCCACCTGTCCAAGCTTCGTCCACCTGCGCACCAAGACAACAAGGCTACAGTATCAAAAAGTAGTTCTCGATTTCGCAGGATTTCAGACGCATGAACTTATCCAAACCTGCTGAGTAGAAGAGAAATGATAAACGTGGTGAACACCTTAAAGCGCATTGACGTGGAGTGACGATGGTCCACTCGTGGACGCTTGGTCGGGTTACATAAGCATTCTTCTCCAGTCCACGGGTCCACGAGTGCGCTTCTTACACAAGGGCATCAAAGAAATAATGGATATTAAAACTGCATGAATAAAGAAATCGATCGTAGGGTATGAAAGTGCATAGTAACTTTGTATATGCTAAATTGGTCATAGGAATTAAGATAAACGGCTGCCATGGCTCCTATATTACTTGAGCCTAAACTCTATCGTGACATGTACATCCCCGCAAATATCGTCACATTCATTATACTCAAGGAATATATGTCCATCTGATCCGCTCTGCAACTCTAAACTGTTTCTCTGCCCCGCCTTGAATGTCCAAGAGATCTTGAATATCCTCGCGGAATTCGCGATACTGCTTTCCTCCTACTACCAGGGATACCTGGCGAAGTAAGACTTCGGCTTCGCAAAGAAGTCGCCCAGAGTCTTTGTAGGAGATCACTCCATCGACAACGGAGGCTGATGTGATTATGCGATTGATATTTCTGTACGAGTCAGCAAACTGTATCTTCGGCCTTGGATTTGGAAGAGGGTATCTAACCGGAGTCCGCGTCGCAGCGCATCCCGTTGCTTGCCTCGTCGTAGGCCCTTCCGATTACTGAACAGGCCACCCAGCCATTGTAGTGCCGTATAGGAGACCAGGATCCCCGGCGTCAATCCAATGAATCTAGATTAGCATAAGGTTAGTCAGCCCGTTGGTTGTTTCAGATTGTAACAGAGTACTAACCCAAAAACAAGCTCCTGGCTCTTGAGTAGAGAGTTGATCCCACTAATGGCAACTTCCACATCTACCTTGGTCTTCTGGATCTGAATCAGAAGCGCCCGAACGAGGTCTCCTCGAATAGTACCAGTGAATGGCGAGCGGAGATCCCTCTCATAGGCCTTCAACACTGGTGTCAGATCTCCCTCCTTAACAGCGTTGGCAATTGCCGAAGTATCATCGAAGGCTGCCTGACTATGTGTCGTGTCTGGTCTATCACGGACAAAGTCGATGACCATCCGCTCTAGACTTGCCCGGTCTGCAACCAGACTATTCTTACTCATGATAGCAATTTCACTACCCTCGTCGTGGCGGATGGTCCCAACGAGCTTTCGGATGGGTTCAACGACCCAGTTGACTCCAAAATCGATGATCGTAGCCCCGAGACCCATGATCCACTGAATTAACTCGTCTTGGTGGCGGCTCAGAACCCGCAAAGAGATACTGCCCGATAGTAGTGCTGCAAGGACTGGAATCCAGGATCGCGTGAGCCTCGAAGGACGTCCATGACGGCTGACTTTTTGCAAAGTTGAAGCTTTGTGATTTGGAAGATGATCACGAACCACGAGTAGGATGCGCTGGATTAAGTCTTGTGGCCTTCGGACATCTGATGAGGATTGTGCCTGAACAAGGGCGAGGTTGCTGGTGACGGTCTTTTCGACAAGTGTTTCAAACTGCGACGAAGATGATTGTTTGTCTGCTTGCTTTAGAATTGTTTCCGTCAAAAGCACAGTTTCAGAAATCGCATCCTGCCACTGCGCCTTAGAATCATTCTCTGTGTCTTGAGGCGCGACGAATCCATCAGTTTGGAACTTCAACCACTTGTCCATAAGCAAACCAAGGCTGGCTGTATGTATATCTTTGGTCGCCAGTAATGAGTTCCTCTTTAGTCGAATTTCTGCGCGACATGACCGAACTGGCGCAGAGATTGTCAGTCGAAGGGGTGAATCAGACAGATCGCGCAGGCTACGTCGAGCAAGATCGTAAAATTGGGCCCATCTAGCAGATAATGAACGTGATGATAAATCATTTCCATAGGCAGCCGTGGCTTCAAAAGCATTTGTAGACCAGTGCCACAAGCGGCTGGGGGATGTCTGTGCTGCGTAAAATCCACTATACCAGACAGAGCCTAACACGTCGGACCAGTACTCTGTTTCTCGGTGAAGCTCCATCGTATGATCTAACAGAATGTTCATGGTCAGCCCAGACGCCTGGATGGCTGCCTTGGCTGCCACAAGCCACAGGTATTCATTTTCGTGATCCTCAAGTGATTCTGCGGCAGAGCTAGAGGTGAAGCGAGACACCGCCGGATCGGAGAGCAGCTCCACCAGACGCGACGGAGGTAGCAGTGGCTGGCTCTTGGAGGTTATCGAGAAGGAATTGATCACATCCTGAAGTCGGCGGATTTGGGGAGAGGTGGGAGTGGTCGATGCGGTAGACACCTGCTCTGTTCGAATGAGCTGGTGCTGCAGGCGGTCCAGCTGGACATTGACGCCGCAGGCATTTCTATAAGAATGGTCATCAGATGAGAGAGCTCTATAGAAGCACCAGGCTGCTAGGAAGGAGCCACTTACTCTTGCACGATCGACATGCCGCTGCAGTGCGCAGTGGAAGAGCTATAGATGATGCCGTCATAGAGCAGCAGTGCAAACATGCAAACGTGCAAACGTGCAAACAGGCATCACGTGGGCGCAGTCTCGGAAATACAGCGTAGCCACCGGCCTGCGAGTGCCTGAGAATGCCTGAGAATGCCCGGTTTGTGGCCAACCAGCAGCCGCGAGATCCGCATTACAGGCGAGGTGGAGCTCGGAAGGTGATCGGCTCGCAGTGGCCTTATCGTCCCCCCTTTCTCGGGTGGTTCGATCAGGGGAAACCTGCAGAAGAGGGTCTCGCCACGCCGGGGTCCCTGCCGCCGCAAAATATCTTCTTTTTTTAAGCCCTGCCCACCCTTCTCTTTCTTCCCTCCTACACGCTTTTACACACTACCAAACCCTCCGGTTACCCAAGTCTTCTAGACTTTTCTCTGCTCCTCTCTACACGAGGCTCTTGGAGCTCTCCACCTCTCCACCTCTCATCCACACGTCCCTGCTGGGGAAAAAAAAATCCATCATGTTCGTCAAACCCACACTCCTGAATAGACCGGAGGCAGGACTGACCTTCATACTTTAGGAATTCTACCGTGGCTTCATCATTGTCATACTGGGGCCAATACCAAGAGATTGGCCAGTACAATGCGGAACTCAACGTTGCTGAGAAGCTGTGGGCTGCTTGGTACGCCTGGATGCAGAATGATGTTTTGGCGACTGGTATCATGTCATTCGTGATGCACGAACTGGTTTACTTCGGCCGCTCTTTGCCCTGGATCTTCATCGACAGCTTGGGTCTCTTCAATCGCTACAAAATTCAGAGCGTGAGTAGAGTTTCCCTCCGCAGCTCCGACCAGATGCTAATACCGTGTAGGGCAAGGTTCCATCTTTGCGAGAGCAGTGGGACTGCGCGAAATTCGTCCTTTTGAGTCACTTCACAGTCGAGCTCCCACAAATTTGGTATGTGGCAGCCTTTTTTCCTGCTTCTCCCCTCATCACTAACAATTTCCAGGCTGTTCCATCCCATGGCTCAATTCTTCGGTCTCTCAACATCGGTTCCTTTCCCCACCGTCTGGACAATGGCATACCAAATCGCTATCTTCTTCGTCATGGAGGACGCCTGGCATTACTTCTCGCACCGTGCTCTCCACTGGGGTCCCCTGTACAAAGCCATCCATAAAATTCACCACCAATACTCCGCTCCCTTTGGCTTGGCTGCTGAGTACGCTTCGCCAATTGAAGTTATGATTCTCGGATTCGGCACTGTCGGATGTCCAATCGTGTGGTGTGCGTTCACCGGAGACCTGCACATCCTGACTATGTACATTTGGATCGTGCTTCGCCTCTTCCAGGCCATTGATGCCCACAGTGGCTACGAGTTCCCATGGAGTCTTCACCACTTCCTTCCCTTCTGGGCTGGTGCTGATCACCACGACTTGCACCACGAGAAGTTCATTGGCAACTACTCCAGCAGCTTCCGCTGGTGGGACTACTTGCTTGACACCGAGTACAGCCCCGATGTCTTGAAGCGACGCCGTGAGAACAAGGCGGCTGCTAAGAAGGCTGAGTAAAGCTAGACTACAATTAGTCTAGCGAATCTCGATCATTCTTCTCGGGTTGTCTGCAAGAGCTGCATGTTCATTTTAAAATTTTTCTTTACCCCTCTATACCTTGTTCGGGGTTTCCTCTTAGACCAGCACCCTTAATTACGGGTGGTTTGGATATGTTCCAAAACTTCTTGATGTACCTACTTTCTAATACTGTGATGAAGCCACTACTGAAGCAAGCCGCTCAATTTCCTCGGCAGTGAGGGGGCAGGCTTAGAATTCAAATATGATAAATGAGACTTTTTATCCTCTATCCATAAATATACACTTAGGTCAATAACTGCAACGAGTGTTGTCTGTATGGCGCTATTGGTATCTTGCTTCTGGTTATACGTTTGATAGTAAAGTCACCGGGGCCCCAACCAGTTACCTATGTCACTCGGCCTAGAATTCCCCCAGCGCGCATTGCATTGGGCGATTCGTTCGTCATTCTTGTCTAATCCTTTCTTTCAGTATCCACCATGAGATGATGATAACGATATATGATGATCTATTACTTCGAGAACACCATGGGTTTACAAGCTATACATTAGGCCTAGTGTCTGTTTCATACAGGCCCAAACATAAGGTTCTTTACTCAATACAAGCGATTCCTTGAATACCGAGCTGTTGTATATAATTATACTATCTTATATCCTTCGTAAAGTATCTGGCAATTGTGATTAGTAACTATATCTAAAATGAGGGTTCATTCGATCCGTGACATCCTCAAAAGCATGACTATAATTCACATCAGCCACAACCTCTCCCGACGCAACCATTCGATCCCGCTTTTGATTCTGGAGCTTATACCAAAATCGCAGTGCCATAAGGACCAAGAAAGTCAACCCAAAGCACCCTAAGATTATTGCAAAAGCAAGATAATATCGTGGTGCATCCTTGTCACGGAAGATTTGTGGGCCGATAGCATTTCCAGCGGCCCAGAATATAAAGTTAGACGCGATAACGACAGACTTTTTAGTTTGACCGGCGACATTGCGAGTAACAAGACTCAACGAAAGCGAGGACACTGCAAAGAAAGAGTAGAATAGAAAATAGGCAATTAACATGCCGACCTTCTTGCTTGCTGAAAATGGGATACCGACCAAGATAGCGGTGCCCAGGATGCAAGGGATCATTGATAGAACCATGATGATAATCGTTTGTCGGAAATAGCGGTCCAGGTATGCACTGGTCACCATACTAATCGCCGTAACTGCTCCAGTAACCATCAGAAGCAACTGGCTCTGCCAAGTTGAGAAGCCGAAGGAAGCAACAATTATATTTGCGAATGCCCCGATGCCTCCTGCTGGAATTGTTGTCAATATTTGTATCAGGGCGAACGCATATAGTTGTGGATCTAGGAATGCGTCTTTGACTTGATCGGCTCTGAATTTGCGGTTCTGAAGTCCCGTCTGGTTGGCACGCACACGCTCGACCATTAACTGTTTGTCCTCCTCTGTCCAGCATTTCGCGCGCATTATAGAGTCTGGTAGCCAGAAAAAAACGAATACAGCCCAGATGACGGTTAAAATACCGTACGACATGAAGAGTGCTTGCCAGGATTTGATCGGTGAAGATTTTGGTACAAACGAAAAGCCGAACGCCAGAAGACCTCCGATGATGTTTTGGAGGCCATTCATCATATACCTGGGGATTCGTGAGTATAATGACATTTTAAATAGGAGGATTAATCGCACCAGAAGTTGATCGTTTTTGCTTGCTCTTCTCTTCGGTACCATGTAGCTGACAGGATCACAAATGTCGGTTGGCATGCAGCTTCAAAAACCCCCATGAAGGCTCGCAATGTGATCAATCCCTCGAACGTGCTCATAGCGGTAATAAGAGCGATACAAACACCCCAAAGAAAAATGTTCACTGAGAGCCATTTTCCAATTGGCACACGCTGAATGATCCAGTTTTCGGGATACTCGACGACTAGGATAGAGATATAGACGATCGTGGTCAACCAGTTATACTGGATTGAATGTTAGCCTAGTACGAGATAGTCTATGAAAAGCCCTACCTGGTTGCCTTGCAGATGTGTGTCCTCTTTGATTCCCATGATGGATGCGAACGACAGTGCTCCCTTATCAATTGTCTGAAACAGATAGGTGATCATACAAACGACAAGAACACGCCTGTCAATCATTCGTTTCAGCCGTTTATTAGTTGCCTCGTCAATCTCGATAGCCCCATCAGCAGCATACTTGGCCACTTCATTATCTACCAGGTCGAGGTTGGTCCGGTTTTTCTTGGGATTTTCATCGTGGGTATTCGTAGGATCTTCAATTTCCTGGGCTTGTGATTTGGAATTTGTCATTGTGAATAGTCAAAAACAATAATCACTAGTATAAGTAGCCCAGTTGCTATCTAGGGTGTTTCCAATGAAATATACAGTAGAGGACAAGAGCCGAAACGGATAAAAGCAGAAGAAAAGGAGGAGAACTAGGTATATGTGGGACAGCCCCACGGGGAAGAGCTCCCCCACAGCGGAGTCGGGGTTTACTGTCAAATTAATCAATCAGTCTAGTCTTGCTGAGGCCGGAGTGAGAGTATACAATGTCAAGCAGCCATGCGCCTACTCAACAACGAAGCCCAACTAATTCATTCGGGAGGGAAAAAAGTCCAAGTCCAAATGTCCTCTCGGTATTCGACCAAAAGGTCTATCTGGGGTAAAAAAAAATCTCCTTGAATCCATTTTCCGCACAGGTGCAGCTAAGGAGAGAAGTGCGGGGGTGCATCGGACTATATCCCGAGAATCAACATATCTGCAAGCATTCGGGTTTTACACACACTGAATAATTACGCTGATTTGGTGATTTTGTTTGGATCTGGCATTCGAGCCCTACACACCATATATTCGAGCCGTCTGGACCTTGATGATCGCTGGGCATTATGTTCGAGGAGCCGATTGTTGCCTTCGAAGACTTCGCTGACTCGGTGAGCTTGGTCGAGGCCCATGTTCTCGTTGACGCGGCAGATTTCAAAGGAGTTCACCATGCAGCTAGAGACCTTGCGGAGGACTTCGGACGGACGACGAAGAGAGGTGCTAGTGAATTTCAGGCCCTGAGTGTCGTTCAAAATGTTCCACTTGCTGCTAATGTAGCCATCATAGTTGGCTGCATTGAATCATGTTGGATGCTTGGGAAAATTGAACAGGCAAACAAAATTGATTATACACCTATCCGTGGCAAATGGGAATCGTTCATTACTAGTCTCATCGATGACCCTATTGAAGGATGCAAGAAGGCACTGGTCATTGCTGGAAGTGACAAGCGGGCTGCTATTTATGGAGCATATACACTTTCAAAGCAAATCGGCGTCTCCCCGTATGTATCTATAAGTTGATACCGTGTGTGATGTCTGCTGACGGTTCAGATGGCACTGGTGGGCCGACGTACCTGCTAAAATCCATACAGAGATCTACGCACTACCAATTATCACTGTACACGGGGAGCCGAGTATTCAATATCGAGGCATCTTTATCAACGACGAAGCACCTGCTTTGACAGGATGGGTTTTAGATATGTTTGGATCCTACAACAGCGATTTCTACAAGAAGGTCTTCGAGGTCCTGCTTCGCCTCAAGGCTAATTTCATGTGGCCAGCGATGTGGCCTGGCTACCCGAACCCTGGTGCCGTGTTCTTCATGGACGACGCTGAGAACCAACGATTAGCAGATGAATATGGTATCTGTGTGTCAACATCTCATCACGAACCGATGCAACGAGCAACAACAGAATGGTTTGAGGAAAGGCAACGTCCAGACGGATCCTGGGATTGGATCAAGAACCGAGAAGAGATCATTGAGTTCTTTCGAACTGGCGTTGAACGGGCCCGGGGTCTTGAATCGTACTTCAATCTGGGTATTCGTGGAGAATACGACAAACAGATGAGGACAGACGACCCAGGTGCCGTTATCCGGGATGTTCTACAGCAACAAAGAGCCCTTTTTAAGGAAGTTCACGGGCGCGAGGATGCTGTGCCACAGGTTCTAGCGCTATACAAGGAAATCCAAGATCTCTACCGAGCTGGAGAGTTTACGGTGCCTGATGATGTGACACTGCTGTTTGCGGACGATAACTTCGGATCTCTTCGTACGTTGCCCTCTGGACAAGAACTTACTAGACCTGGAGGGGCAGGCATATACTATCATTTCCAGTATGTTGGTGCCCCCAGGAGCTATAAATGGATCAATTCCAACTCTCTGGTACGTATGGCCTTTCCAAGAAGAGGTTTTTTGGTTTTAATTAACGAGCCGAAGGGTAAAATTCATCATCAGCTTTCTGCAGCACATCGTTCCAATGCTCGAAAGATATGGGTGTTCAATGTAGGCGATATTAAGCCAATCGAGGTACCACTTACATTTGCAATGGAAATGGCATGGGATATCAACTCCATCAAGACCGATGGAATTCCAGAATTTCTAGAAGGTATAGCAACGGATTACTTCGGCCCAGGGCTAAGTGCAGACATTGCCCATGCGTGGCTCGAGTATGATCGCCTCGTTCGTCTACGCAAGCACGAGCATATCGAGCCAGAAGACTTCTCGCTGCTAAATTATAATGAGGCTGAGAATATTGTCGATCGGTGGCGCTCATTGGAATCAACCGTGACAGCAATACACAGGCTTTGCACCGAGGAGCAGAAAGCTGCAATTTGGGAACTTGTCGTGCACCCAGTCAAAGCTACCAAGACTTATGTTCAGCTGAGAGTAAGCCAAGCAAAGAATCAGCTTTATGCTCGCCAGCGCCGCAATTCGGCAAATAGAGTATTGCGCGAAGTTTTGGTCCTTTTTGATGTGGACTTCCAACTCTCGCAAGAATTCCACTCTTTGCTTGATGGGAAGTGGAACAATATTATGAGCCAGAGTCATCTAGGTTATGGCGATACATGGCATGCTCCGTCCCGTAATGCTATATTCGGTCTAGCTTACGTCCAGCGTTATCAAAACAGCAACTTGATTGTGGGTCAGATGGGAGTTGCTGTAGAAGGACATGAGGGAGTAAGAGCTGGGCGTATAAACGAGGAGAGTGAGCGTACACATCCTAGTAGACGTGATCTTGTGCCCGGCTTGACTTTAGGCCTCACGACTCGGTATGGTCCAGCAAAGAGATGGTTTGATGTCTTCACTCGAGGTACACAGGTTATTCGCTGGGGTGCATCGGCTCCTTTTGAATGGATTCACCTCTCCCTAAACGAAGGTACACTTTCTCCGGATGGAGATGATGACCGCGTTCAAATTGAACTTGACTGGGATCGTGTACCGGAAGACTTTGATGAAGAGGTTCTTATTACCGTCAAGTCGAAGGAGGGTGATTTTGAATATGTTCATCTCCCTGTTCGTGGACACAAAGTCCCTGATGTCTTCAAGGGGTTTGTGGAAGCAGATGGCTGTGTCTCAGTTCCTGCTCTTGGGCTTGGAGTCAAGCAGCCATATATACACCACCCGGAGCTAGGCCGGAGCTCTGAGGGGGCAGTAACAGTCGTCACTGGGAGTGATGACATGACATTCTTACATTACCCGGTCTACTTATTTTCAGCCAGAGAGTCATCGACATTGTCCCTGTATTTCAACATGACACTGGATCTTGACCCAGTCGACAAGATGACCTATGAAATCAAGATTGATGACAAGCCTATCGAAACTCACGGCTTGGTTACCGTATCTGACGACGAAAAGGAAAAGCTCCCAGCGGACGGTTGGCTGAAAGCTGTGATGGACTGCGTTTGGAAGAAAGACCACAATATCGGCAGCCTGAGGCCAGGTTCTCATACAATCCAAATGCGATTCAAGCACTCGAATATCATTCTGGAGAAGATTGTTTTAGATCTGGGTGGGGTCAAAGAGAGCTATCTTGGGCCGCCGCTGAGCTACTGCACGGACTTGTAGGGCTATTCTTGTGAGAATATTTTTATTAGAGTAGTCCTCATGATGTCATAAAAATTGCTATTATTGTACGATCTGACTTTTATTATTCTTGATTTAGAGAAATTTTAAAACTAATAAATTAATAAATTTAAAGAATTTATTGGATAATCTTTATTTAATAATAGTATAATCAATAATTTAATATTAATTATATTTTTAATATAGAAGAGAAATATAATATTATTACTAATAGAATTATAAAGTAATATTAAATCTTAATTAATAATTAGATTAAATATAATTTCTTTATAATATATTCTTATCTAAGAATTAAAATTTTTATTTCTTCTATTTAAAGTCTAAGAATATTCCGATTTCCTATATTTTAAATTAAATATTCTATAGTTAATTTATATAGTATTAACTAATTATTAAATACTAATGAATATTATGTGATATAATATATTAAATGTATATATATATATATACTTAATTTTAATAATCCTAGAAAAGCTATAAAAAAGAATTTAAATATTATAGTAATAATTTATTTGAAATTTTTAAAGATATCTTCTATTTAGTAAGTTACAACTTTAATATATTTCAATTTATCTAGTTCTAGAATACTTATATTTAGAAAGTTTATATAAATATTTAATATTAAAAAAATCTTAAAATAAATTAAATTAGAATATTATTAGACTTTTATTACTATATATAATATATATTGTAGTGGGGTTTCTGCCTCCTACTACTGCCTATTCTAGTATATAGAGCTCGCGCCTATGTGTTCTAGTTTAGCAAGAAACATAACTCCAATTTATGCTTTAACTCTTTATTTCTGGTCTATTCACGGACTCTACGCCTTCAGCATAGCCTGTAGCCTATAGCCCTATCTCAGTTTATCTCTTCGACTTAGTTCCCTTTGGTGGACCTGCTATAAGTACTCTGCTATTTTATATGGTGATAAGAGTGAGACCTGACTTGCAACAACTGCTTCAAATCAAGAGTGGCTGAAGGGGAATTGAGGCGGGGTTGCAATGAGTGGGTAAGGCTTTTGACCCTAATAACTACTGTACTAAAATCAGAAAGTTAGTGTGATTTCTTGTACATTAGTGCAATATAGTACTTCTTGGAGAGTTAGAGAAGATTAAATAGTTCTGTGGTAGTTTTATAGAGAGAACTTTGGTTGATTGAGTTATTGTTGTGATTATAGAACTCTAGACTATTGGCATATTGCAGTTACTATAGTTATGATTTAAATTTTATTATTAGTTATTGTCATTGGTTATTGTTATTGAGTATTTTACAGAGTCTGAGGTTTTAGAAGTTAGTGAGGTATTAACTGCCTGTAGAGTAAAAGAATTTGAGAATTTGTATGTTTCTTTGAGCTTGAGAACTGTATATACTGTCTTGGAGGACTGGTTATTACTATTGTTGAGTTGAGTTGAGTTTGGATTTGTCTCTGTTGCTGTCTCTGCTGCTTTTGTTAGTTCTGTCAAAGCTGGTGTTATTTCTGGTTCTGTTGTTATTGGTTTCTATTATATCTAAGAGTTATAAGATCTTATTGATATAGTTATTGATTAGGAAATGGTTGATATTATAGGGGAGGTTATATATAGTGGGGTTTCTGCCTTCTATTACTGTCTATTCTAGTATTGTAGTGGGGTTTCTATCTTTTACTACTATCTATTCTAGTATATAGAACTTGTGTCTATATATTCTAGTTTAGTAAGAAATATAACTCTAGTTTATATTTTAACTCTTTATTTCTAGTCTATTTATAGACTTTATATCTTTAGTATAGTCTGTAGCCCATAATTCTGTCTCAGTTTATTCCTTTAACTCGGTTCTCTTTGATAGATCTATTATAAGTACTCTGCTATTTTATATAGTAATAAGAGTAAGATCTAACTTGTAATAACTATTTTAAATTAAGAATAGCTAAAGGGAAATTGAGGTGGGACTATAATAAGTAGATAAGGCTTTTGATCTTAATAACTACTGTACTAAAATTGGAAAGTTAATATAATTTCTTATGTATTAATATAATATAGTACTCCTTAGAGAATTAGAGAAGATTAAATAGTTCTATAGTAGTTCTACAGAGAGAACTTTGGTTAATTGAGTTATTATTGTAATTACAGAACTCTAGACTATTAGTATATTATAGTTACTATAATTATAATTTAGTTTTTGTTATTAGTTATTATCATCGATTATTGTTATCAAGTATTTTATAGAGTTTAAGGTTTTAGAAGTTGGTGAGATATTAATTGCCTATAGAGTAAAAGAATTTGAGAATTTGTATATTTCTTTGAGCTTGAGAACTATATATACTATCTTGGAGGACTAATTATTGCTATTGTTGAGTCGAGTTGAATTTGGATTTGTCTCTGCTGCTGTCTCTGTTGCTTTTGTTAGTTCTGTTAAAACTGATATTGTTTCTGGTCCTATTGTTACTGGTTTCTATTGTATCTGGGAGTTATAAGGTCTTATTAATGTGGTTATCGATCAGGGGACAGTCGATGTTATAGGAGGGGTTATATATAGTGGGGTTTCTGCCTCTTACTACTACCTATTCTAGTATATAGAGCTTATGCCTATGTGTTCTAGTTTAGTAAGAAATATAACTCCAGTTTACACTTCAACTCTTTATTTCTAGTCTATTCACAGACTCTACGCCTTCGGCATAGCCCGTAGCCCGTAGCCCTATCTCAGTTCATCCCTTCGACTCGGTCCCCTTCGGTGGACCTGCTACGAGTGCTCCGCTATTTCAATATATAATAATTATAATAATATAATAGTTTATATTATATACTCTATATATATTCTATATATTAGTTATATAGATTGTGGTTATATGGGAAAGATATTAGTATAGAGTATATTATATAGATATAGGAGGCTCTATAGAGCAGTTTATTTAGATTATAGAGACTTTCTTCTCTCCTTTCTTTCTTAAGTTTAGAATTTCTCTATATTGTATACTAAATTTATTATTTTATATTAGTTTCTTGAGAGTTTATATAATTCTAAACTTCTTTTCACTTTTTATATGGGTAATAAGCTCTTTTTGCTATACTAATATATAAAATCAAATATTAAATATATTATTGTCTTTAATGTATCGAAATTTTTAATTAGATTGTTAGCTAGATAATTCTAGATAAATTAAGTCTGAGAATAAAGCTATTGGCTATTAAGACTCAGATTCAACTACTACTATATCAACTCTAGTTCTATATTTCCCAACTAATCTTACTAACTAATATATTACTGATCTTAAATATTAGATTATCTTACTATTTTAGTAGTACTCTATAATTACTAAGTCTAATTCTAAAAATAATAAGAAATATTACTCTGTAAAACTGTCTAATCCCAAGAAGCTTACTAATAGAAAGAATTCTTTCTATTGTTATTAGAAGTAGTAAATTTATTAGAAATTCAAAACTAATAGGAATTACTTTTTTATAGATAAATATAAAATCTACTATATCTCTATATATACTATTAATTATATAATAATAATATTATTCTCTTATCTCTAGAATGTCACGCACTGCTTATCAGGCACTGTGAGTTTGTCCTCAAAGGGTAATACTTCTCTTGGATACTCGTTACCCCAAGGTTGTCTCGTTACTCTATTGTGATGCCTACCGATCATACACAGTAACAGGCCTTATACACTCAAGTCCTTAGAGGTCTTGCTTAGTAAAGAAGGTGCTGAATAGAGTAGTACCAGTGAGGTCAGGTTCTTATAGATCTCCCCTTATTGTTAAGGTGATTCGTCAGATAATAAATAAGAACAATTTATCATATTCCAATCTGGGTCTTAAGTAACAATAAGATAAGAATTGAATGCGAAGAACTAAATATATAATGCTGAATGAGTGTTCTTATATATCTATTTCTTCGCTCATTGCTGATGTGCTCGGTGCTTATCACTGATATATTTCCGCACATTACTGATGTGTAGAGGTTCATTACTCGATGAACTCCGCCTGGGATACTGCCAGTCCTGTACTGACTAATATCCTGCAATAGTCATTTTCCTAAGATATCCCCCATCGTGAGATACCTTCAGCCTTAGGACTAGTCCTATCGTGGGACTAGTTGTGTCTCTTAATTATCTTCCTCATAGGATTGGGTCTTGTGCTTGCAAGGCTATTTCTGGCATTTATACAGTTTCTGAACTTATAGTTTATCCCGCGATTAGGTCCTTTCTAGGATCCACGTGATTCCGAGTTCTGGGTATTCCTGTATAGTGAGCAATTGGTTCTTTGTACTTAATCTGTGACCGCCCCCTATAGGTCTGTAATATTATTCTCTTCCTTCAAGGTCTTTATCCCCAAAGACTACTTAAATACTATAGTCTCTTTGTAGTAAGTAATATATTCCTGCTCTCTTCCTCATCTCCTTATTTTATAATTATATCTACCAAGTTGTCTATCTGAAAGAATAATCTAATAGTAAAAATAGAAAAGAAAGGTTTTTGATCTGTTGTTCTCTATAATTGTTGTATTTGCTTTAAATAAGTATATATTTAGGCTGATTACTCCAATAAGTACTTCAACTACATTGTTAGCAGTAATTGGGCTAAGTACAAGATATCTGTTCTATTATTTACCGATATAGAGTAGTATTGTCTTATGAAGTTCTAAAATACTTTAAAGGCAGAAGAGGAGTATATCTTAACTGAGTAAGAGCAGATGCTTACTAAATTAATATATCTTTATAAGTAAAAATATTTACTTTAAAAATATACTAGTAACTTTATTATATATGAGTATAAAGAGATTTCTGAGCTAGAAGAGCTTAAACATTGTAAAGCTAAAGAGCTTGCTTATATTGAGAAAGAGTATATTGATATAGAAAAACAAAAATCTAAGATAGAAAGTGCTTATACTATAAGTGAGATTTCTTAATCTACTATTGTTAATAATTCTAATAGGATTCTTGTAGTTATATTAGATAGTTCTAGTCTAATATAGATAATAGTATCTATTAATCTACTGAGTCCAGTAGACTAGAATAATATTGACTTTAATGCTTTCTTTGCTTCCATTGGAAAGGTATCTTCTTTACCTTCTAGTAATATTATTAAACTAGCTAGTAGTAGTCTCTTAGATTCAAAATAGGTTCCTATATGTTTTCCAATATAAGATACTCTTTCTATTTAACTAAGAGTTATTATTAATTGTTTATCTATTTATTATTCAGAATTACTTTAACTTCAAATTTATTCTTACTTTTATTATCTGTAAGTTCTATATTTATTTTAATAGTTATATTTTCTAGTATGGGTTCCAATAATGAGATATAAAATATTAGATATATTTTCTTTATACTTTCTAGTAGCTTTAAGTAATAATTGACTAGTTTAATTTTCTTTTTGATTTTAAATGGTTTTAATTTCAAGTAGTTAAGTTTTATACTTAATTACTTAGTTTTGATATTTTGTTATAGGAAATATACTTTTATTTCCTCTTTTAGATCTAGCTCTTCTCTGTGGGTACAATCATAGTAGTTCTTTATTCGAATATTAAAGAATTCAATATCTTTTGCAATTTATTGGTAAAGTTTTCTAATTCCTTTATTTATTAATTGTGTTCTTTCGGTAACTGTCTTTTTTCTGATTGATTCTCCCAGTAGTATTAGATTATATCTATAAACTGTATATACTAGTAATTTACCAATTATTGAGTAAACTATATTATTATATATAAATTATATAATCGCTAGTAGTACTATCTAGTTGTTCTAGTAATAATTTATATAGTAGTATAACCATTACTCGATTGTCTAATTTACTTGTTCTATCTACCTATTAGTATATAAGTAGTATACTGTTAAGAGCCTTATCTCAATTCCAATTAAATTTGCTAATAATTGCTATAGTTTCGATATAAATAGTTTATCTCTGTCAGATACTATTACTTATAGTATCCCATGGTTGGCAAAGATATATCTTATTAGGATATCTGCTATTTATTCTGTGTTAATTATTTCTATTATTGGTATTATATAGAAGTACTTTATGAGTTTGCAAATAACTACTATGATTATATTATTTTCTTCCAATTCTAGTAACTTAGTAATAAAGTCAATAGTAAGATATTTAAATAGTTTGTTTGGTGCTTCTAATAGTTATAGTTCTCTATATGGTAAGTATTGTTCTAGTTTGTTCTATTAATATATATTATATTTCTTAATATAACTCCTTACTTTTCTATATAGATTTAGCTAAAAGTAGTTTCTCATAATATTTTTTATTGTTTTCTCAATATCTTAATATCCTTCTAAAGGTATATTATAGTGGTTCCTTATTATTTCCTATCTTATATTTTCAGAAATATATATAAGCCTGTAGATCAAAACTAATCTATCTCTTTGTTAAAATTTCTTATTTTCTATGTCAATAATTTCTTAAATTCTATCTTATCTTGTTTCTTCTTTAAGTTATTATATCTATTTATTGTTGATTTTACTAATTGCTATTAGTATCTAATAGTTATAGATAATAATTTCTTATTTATCTTATTTTAAAATAGCTAGTAAAGCTTCTTTTACCCCTAGCTAATAGTCTGGTTATTAACTAAGTATATCAGCTTAGCTATTAGCAGTACTATTATAGTATTCAATTCTATAATTATATCTAAATAGTTCTTCTGCCTAACACACCTATTATCATATAAGTTTCTTTATCATTATAAAGTATATTAGATTCTTATAGTCTGATTTCACTAGAACTTAGTAATTTATTCCCTTAAGATACAGTTTCTATTATTTAAATACTAATACTATAGCTAGTAATTCCTTATTATAGATATTGTAGTTAAGTTCTAGAGATATTATCTTTCTTAACTAAAATACAACTAGTTATAATTTCCCATCTTCATTGGGTTATATAAGCCTTACTCCTAGTATATAGTCCAATATATCTATTTCCATAATATATGGTTTTTCTAGATCTATTTATACTAGAATAATCTTTTCAACAAACAGTCATTTAATATTACTAAAAGCCTTTTCTACTTCTTCAATCTATCTATAGACTTAGTCCTTCTTTATTAACTATATAAGTCCAAATGACTAGTATATAAATCCTTCTATCTATTATTAGTAGTAATTAGTAAGTCTAAGGAATTATTATATTTCCTTAACTGTCTTTAGTTATAGCTATTCGAGAATACTTCTGATTTTCTCTTTTTCTATATTAAATTCTTCTTTAGTAATAATATATTCCAAAAAGCCTATCTCCTATATATAAAATTCATATTTCTTAAGTTTAAGTATTACTTTAGTCTTTTGAAGCTTCTAAAGTATAAGTTTGTTATACTATATATATTCTTCTATTGTTTTGGAGAATACTAAAATATTATTCAGATAGACTACTACAAAGAGGTCTAGATACTCTCTGAGGGTATCTATAATGAATCATTAGAATAATACTAATATATTAGTGAGTCCAAAAGGCATTACTTTGTACTAAAAGTATTCTAATTCTATTCTAAAAGCTATTTTCCATTTATTGCTCTTTTTAATCCTGAGGTAGTAATATACTTCTATAATATTATATTTCATAAACTATTTTGCTTTACTTACTATATCCCAAATACTTTGGATCAGTAGTAATAGATATCTATTCTTAATAGTAATCTTATTTAGTTATTGATAATCAATATATATTCTCATTTTCTTAGTCAGATTTTTATTCTTTTTTACAATAAATAAGATTAGATATTCTATAAGTAATTTCAATAGTTCAATATACTCTTTTTTTATATTTTTATCAATATATTTCTTTAAGAGCTTCTTTTATATTTTGTTCAACTAGTAGATTAGTATAAACTTTGGTATTTCTCCTTCCTTAAGCTTAATCTTATAGTTATAAGCTCCATACTTTAATAACTATCTAATTAGTAGCAGTATAAAGATATCATTAAACTCTTAATATTTCTTAGATATTTATATCTCTTTCTCTGTCTCATAGAGAGCTTTTGTGTCTACTACATAATTGACTACTATATATATATTAATCTCTTAATTACTTATTATAACTTCTTCTATAATAAATATATCTATAGTTATCTTAGTATACTTAGCCCTATCTTTCAAAGAGCAAGTACTATACTTAGATTCTTTCTTATATATATACTCTAATTTACCTATCTATCTAGAGCTAGATTCCCAAAATATAGTAGTTTTTTATAGCTTATCCATTATCTTATATATTATTTCTTAATATCCATATCTATTAAACTATATCTTATGTTTCTTCCAATTGATAGTAGGGTTATATTGTTATAACTATAGACTATCTAATACTATATTATACTTTCTGAGTATTATAATATCAAAGTTATTCATTTCAAAGTGGTTTCCAAGTTCTATTAATACCTATCTAGTCTCATACTAAATTTCTATACTATATACTTATCTATCTAATTCTCTAATTAATTAAGTATTGAGATTAGCGAAAGTTAGTATACCATAAGCATTTACCTATATTTTTATTATAAAATTCCTACTTGCTCCTAAGTCAATTATTATCTTAGTAACTTATTCTAAAATAATAAGATTTATCTTTAGATAAGATTCCTATTGTATTCTATATATATTATACTCCTTTGGTTTTAGAATATGTCTGTAATATAAGTATCTTTCATTATATAGTATTTTTTCAAATTCTAGTTTCTATTATAGTATTTATTTTGATATTGGTTTTTCTGGATTAATACCAATATTGACTTTTATAAGATAATGCTTTCTGCAATTAGGTTTATAGTATATTATTAGTTATATTTTATCATATTCTAGATACTGTATATATCTCTAGTATATACATTTCCTTTTTATTATATAGGCATATTCGTAGTTTATACCAGTTTAGTCTATTACTAGTTCTTAAAGTATCACTAACTCTCTTTCTATCTCTTTATTCCTTAGAGTAGAATAACTTGGGGCTTAAAGGTTTTCTTTTAATCTTAAGGTTATTTCCAGGTTTTACAAATAGAGCTTCTAATATCTCCACATTAGAATCCTGGGAGTTACTATAGTCTCCAGGAATCATACAAATTATATTTTGGAAATTTCTATCTTGATTCTATAGATTATTTGTCTAATCTCACTATTTCCAATCAATCTCTAGGAATTTATATTACTAGTTTTCTTTTAACAGTTCTAAGATATTACTTTCCTCATATATCTATAATCTTTTCAGATTTTCTTCCAATAGTTCCACTTCTCTAGTATATATCTATACTATTTTGTTATATATCATATCTCAGACACAGTTCTCAATTTCTTTTTCTTTCAACAGTTCTATAATATTATTCCTCATATATATCTATACTTTCTCCTATAGCTCTAGTCTTAACTATTCCCATATATAGAGCTTTTTGTTATTTTCTTAGTACTAGTTAATATTATCTATATAATTATTTTCTTTCAATAGTTCCATAGTATATTTCTTTATATATATCTATATTGTATTTTATTACTTATTCTATAGCTATTATATTAATTGGCTAGCTTCTTCTTCTAGGATTATATTATTCCAGTCAGATTCTCTTATTATACACAATTATTATTTATTGGCATTATTGTAATTTCCTCGATTTTCTTTAGTTGTATTTAGCTATTGTCACTATTATTTCTTTAGTAAACAGCATTCTCTCAAAAAGTAACCTTCCTTATTACAATTGAAGCACTTGCCTTATATCTGTCAGTATTGTCTTTCTTTCTATAGGTTTTCAGCTATATCTAGATCCATTAGTTATAGCCTATATAGATTGTTAGATTGCCTAGTTTGGCTTATATTTAGTTAATAAGCTTGTCTAGCTTATAGTAATTATTACTTCTTAAACTATTGTATCTCTTATCATTATAGAAACTGATTATATAGCCAATTATTATATTTAACAGCTAGTTCTGTAATTTTATATAGAATATCTAATTATTCTATCCTTATGAGTTTGTCTAGAACTTCTTCTTTGAGTCTGTCTTTAAATAAGAATATAAGTATATTATCGTCCCAGTCCAAGTATAATGCGATTTGTTAAAATTCTACTATATAGGCACTGATAGGTCCTATTTATTGGAGTTATTTAACCTATTGTTCGACTATTTGTTTGATATTGATATCTCCAAACATCTGTTCAAGTTACTTCTTAAATTCTATATACAATTCAAATATTACTTATATTATTTCTCCCTATTTACTAGTATTGCTCCTATTGAATTCTTTTAGAAAAAGTTATATCTAATTAAATACTTATTCTCAAAAGTAGATTGAGATATAAATGATCTTGTTTGCTTTAGCTATATAGTTAATAATTCTCAACTATATATCTATCTGAGTTAGAAATGTCTGAAGCTTGGTTTACTATTCTTTGAAGAATTCGGGCTTAGGTAGTTTGATAGGTGGTACCAATCTTCCTTCCAGTCTACTAACTTGTTTCTGTAGCTAAGTCACTATTATAAGTAGCTGAGCTTAACTTATATTACTTATAGATATTGTAGTGGGTTACTATAATAGCATATTATTACTGCTTGATATAGATATATTGATACTATAGTTAAGTTATTATATTAAGTTAGGGTGTCAATACTTATTTATTGTTATATTATCTTAAAATAGTATTTAATATATTATATACTATTTATTAGATACTATAAGTTTGTCCTCAAAGAGTAATACTTCTCTTAAATACTCATTACCCCAAGGTTGTCTCATTACTCTATTGTAATACCTACTGATTACACACAGTAACAGGCCTTATATACTCAAGTCCTTAGAGGTCTTACTTAGTAAAGAAGGTATTGAATAGAATAGTACCAGTAAGATCAGGTTCTTATAGATCTCCCCTCATCATTAAGGTGATTCATCAGATAATAAACAAGAATAATTTATTATATTCCAATCTAAGTCTTAAGTAACAATAAGAGATTGAATGCAAAGAACTAAATATATGATACTGAATGAGTGTCCTTATATATCCATTCTTCACTCATCGCCTGATATACTTGGGTTTATCACTTGATACATTCCGCGCATTACCCGATATGCAGAGGTTCATTACTCGATGAACTCCACCTGGGGATACTACCAGTCTTGTACTGACTAATATTCTGCGATAGTCACCTTCCCAAGATCCACGTAATTCTAAGTTCTGGGTGTTCCTGCGTAGTAAGCGATTGGTTCTCTGTGCTTAATCTGCGACTGCCCCCTGTGGGTCCATAACACAACTGCTGCTAAATTTGGCCTTGCGGATAATTCCTTTACTCCACGCACCCCATTACCCCACGATGCACGTGATCGGATGAAATCTGATATCGAATTCACTACAGAGGTGAATTTATATCAGAAATTAACCGGATCTAGCCTTTGGGTTACTATTATGACACGACCTACTGAAAGTAAGGCGTGCCAGCTATTGGCTGAATTCATGGTAAAACCCACTAGATACGCAGTCACGTGCGCAAAACATCTCATCTCATATCTTTACGCAACACGTGACCTCGCAATCGAATTCAACGGATCAAAACTCGATTTAGCTGCTTACTCAGACGCCTCCTACGCGGACAATTCCGGCAGAAAGAGCTCCACAGGGATATTATTCACTCTGTGTGGGGCCCCTATTCACTGGCAGTCAATTAAACAACGCACCGTTGCCACGTCAACCACTGAAGCAGAACTTATCGCGTTATCTGATGCATCTAAACATCTTTATTGGCTAAAACGGCTGTTTGCATCGATTGGACTCCAGATTAGTCAGCCTCCTGCCGTTTTCTGCGATAACAAGCAGACAGTCGACATCGTTACTAAGCAAAACTCCGCTTTTACGACTAAATTACGTCATATCGATATTCAACGCAGCTGGCTATATCAAGAGGTCCAGGCCAGTCGCCTCGCTATCCGCTGGATTCCTACCAATCAGATGTTAGCCGACGGGCTGACTAAGCTGTTCAACAGCAAACAACACGTCGAGTTTCAGTCTAAACTCAATCTTCGCAAACCTTCCTGCTAAAACAAGCTGGGGGGGTGTGTCAGCTGATATTTGATTATTCAGCACTCTTATTTCATTTGTTTGCATTGTTTGCATCGTCTATCTTCTTCTCCG